>CAUYPK010154765.1:0-19664 GCA_963574355.1 Loris lydekkerianus | reverse complement strand
ATGGCTTCACACCAGAATTCTATCAAACCTTCAAAGAAGAGCTTATTCCCACACTGCAGAAATTATTCAAAAAAATTGAAGAGAAAGGAATCTTCCCTAGCATGTTCTATGAAGCTAGAAATATTCCCTAGCATGTTCTATATTCCCTGATACCAAACCCAGTAAAAGACCCAACTAAAAAGGAGAACGTAAGACCAATTTCACTAATCAATATAGATGAAAAAATTCAAAAAAAAAAAAAAAAGAAAGAAAGAAATCCTAGCCAGAGCGGCACCTGTGGTTCAAAGGAGTAGAGCACCAGTCCCATATGCTGGAGGAGGCAGGTTCAAACCCAGTCCCAGCCAAAAACTGCCAAAAAAATAAAAAGTTTTTTAAAAAAATCCTAGCCAATAGATTACAGCTTATCATCAAAAAGTCATACATCATAATCAAGTAGGTTTTATCCCAGGAATGCAAGCTTGATTTAACACATGCAAGTTCATAAATGTAATTCACCATCTCAACAAAAGCAAAAACAAAGATCATATGATCCTCGCAATAGATACATAAAAGCAGTCAATAAAACCCAGCATCCTTTTCTAATTAGAACACTGAAGAGTATAGGCATATGTGGTACATTTCTTAAACTAATCAAAGCTATCCATGAAAACCCACAGCTAGTATTTTACTGTATGGAGTAAAACCAAAAGCTGTTCCACTTAAAACTGGAACCAGACAAGGTTGTCCTGTTTTGCCACTACTATTCATCATAGTGCTGAAATTTCTAGCCAATACAATCAGGCAAGAGAAGGAAATTGTAGCAGAGAAGGTCAAAATCTCCCTGTTTGTTGACGATATGGTCTTATACTTAGAGAACCCCAAGGACTCCACCACAAGACTCCTGGAAGTGATGAAAAATACAGTAATGTTTTAGTATATAAAGTCAATGTCCACAAATCAGTAACTTTTGTGTATGCCAATAACAGCCAAGATGAGTTGTTAATTAAGGACACAATCCTCTTCACCATAGCTTTTTAATTTTTCAAAGAAAATGAAGTATCTAAGAATATACCTAACAAAAGAGGTGAAGGACTTGTAAAAAGAAATTTATGAAACCCTAAGAAAAGAAATAGCAGAGGATATTAACAAATGGAAAAACATACCATGATCATGGCTGGAAAGAATCAAAATTGCTAAAATTTCTATACTTTCCAGAGAAATCTACTTATTCAATGCCATCTGTATTAAAATACCAACATTGTACTTTCAAGACTTAAGAAAAATAATTCTTCATTGTGTATGGAACCAGAAAAAATTCCATACAGCTAAGGCAGTTCTTAGTAACAAAAACAAACCCAGGGGCATCAGCCTACCAGAGTTTAAGCTACTACTTGTCAAAACAGCATGGTATTGGCACAAAAATAGAGACATAGGCATCTGGAATAAAATAGAAAACTAGGAAATGAAGCTAACATCTTTAAGCCACCTAATCTTCAATAAAGAAAACAAGAACATACACTGGGAAAAAGAATCCCTATTTAATAAATGGTGCTGGGAGAACTTCATATCCACATGTAAAAGACTAAACTGGATCCACACCTTTCTCCACTCACAAAAATTGATTTAAGGTTGATAAATGACCTAAATTTAGGGCATGTAATGATAAAAATCCTCAAAGAAATCATAGGAAAGACACTTGAAGATATCATCCTGGGGAAAGACTTTATGAAGAAGACTTCCATGGCAATTACGACATTAACAAAAATAAACAAATGGGACTTAATTAAACTGGAAAGCTTCTGTACAGCTAAGGAGACAACCACTAAAGCAAATACCCTACCCAATGGGAAAGGATATTTGCATATTTTGAATCAGACCAAATCTTGATGTCTACGACCTACAGAGAACTCAAATTAATCAACACGAAAAAAATGCCAACAATCCCTTTTATCAATAGGCAAGAGAGAGAAGGGAACACTTTTACACTGCTGGTGGACTGCAAATGAACACAACCTTTTTGGAAGGAAGTATGGAGAACTCTCAGAGAACTCAAACTAGACCTGCCATTTGATCCTGAAATCTCATTACTGGGCATCTACCCAGAAGAAAAAAAAAATCCTTTTATCCTAAGGACCTTTGCACTAGACTGTTTATTATAGCTCAATTTACAATCATAAAAATGTGGAAACAGCCTAAATGCCCACCAAACCAGGAATGGATTAACAACCTGTGGTGTATGTATATCATTGAATACTATTCAGCCATTAAAAATGGAGACTTTACATCTTTTGTATTAACCTGGATGGAAGTGGAACACATTCTTAGTAAAGCATCACAAAAATGGAGAAGCAAGAATGCTATGTACTCAATTCTTATATGAGAACAATTAATAACCTAGTACATGGCAGGGAATGGGGGAAGGGTAGAGTCAAGAGAAGGATGGAGGGAGGGTAGTGGGAGTTCATGGTGTGTGACACACCTTTTTGGGGTGGGACACAATTATAAGAGGGACTTTACCTAACAAATGCCATCAATGTAACCTGGTTCTTTGTACTCTCAATGAATCCCCAATGATAAAAAAAAGAAAGACTTACCTTTCCTGGGGGTTGGGGGAGAATACCAACATCATGTTTTGAAGAACTGGAAAAAATAGTTCTTTGTTTTGTATGAAACCAGAAAAAACAAACAAACAAACATATAGTCAAGGCAATTTTTAGTGATAAAAACAAAGCTGGAGGTATCACCCTACCAGACTTTTGGCTATGGTGAAAGTACAAAGCAACATGATATTGGAACAAAAATAGTGACATAGACATTTGAAACCAAAAATAAAATCAAGAAATGGAACCAGTCTGTTACAACCATCTAATTTTGATAAACTAAACAAAAGTGTACACCGGGGAACAGAATCCCTATTAAATCAATGGTTTTGGGAGAACTGGATAACCATATGTAAAAGACTGAACCTGGACCCGCACCTTGCAAAAGTTGACCCACGATAGATAAAAGATTTAAATCTAATGCATGAAATTATACAAATCTTAGAAGAATGTGTGTGAAAAACTCTTGAGGATGTCTTCCTGGCATAAGATTTTATGAAGAAGACATCCATTGCAATTGTAACAACCAGAATAAACAAATGGGACTTAAAAAAACTTCAGCACAGCTAAGGATACAACAATCAAAGCAAACAGACAATCATCAGAATGGAAAAAGATATTTTCATGTTATGAATCTGACAAAGGTTTGATAACCAGTATCTATAGAGGACTAAAATTAATCAAGAATAAAAGAGCAAATAATCACATCTATTACTGGGCAAGAAACATAAACAGAAAAGTCTCTCACAATGACAGACTAATGGCTAGTAAACATATCAAAAATTGCTCATTGTCCCTAGTCATCAGAGAAATGCACATCAGAACCGCCCTTAGATATCACCTAACCCCAGTAAGATTAGCCCCCATCACAAAGTTGCAAAGTTGTAGATACTGAAGCTGATGCAGAGAGAGGGGAGCACTTTTACACTCCTGGTGTGACTGCAAACTAATACAACCTCTTTGGAAAGAAGTATGAAAAATCCTCAAAGAACTCAAATTAAATCTCCCATATTACCTCATAACTCCACTACTAGGCATCAACCTAGAAGAAAAATATCATTTTATCATAAGGACATTTGCACTAGATTGTTTATTGCAGCTCAGTTTACAATTGCCAAGATGTGGAAACAACCTAAATCCCCATTAACTCGGTAATGGATTAACAAACTGTGATATGTATACACACACACACACACACCATGGAATCCATTCAGTCATAAAAAGGATGGTGACTTTACATCTTTTGTATTAACCTGGGTGGAGCTGAAACACATTCTTCTTTGTAAAGTTAACAGAAGAATGGAAAAACATATATCAAATGTACACAATACTAATATAAAGCCAGTAGATTCTCTAATTCATGCTCACATAGGAGAAAAACTCCTTTCAATTCAAATTGGGTGGAAGGGTAATAAGGGAGTGGAGAAGAAGGGTTGGGGTGCTCTCACTGAATGAGCACAATGTAGGGATGTATGGCACACCTTTCATGTGTGGGACACAAATACATGAGGTACTCTACCTAAAAAATTTAAATATTGTGACCTAGTTGTTTGTACCCTCACATTAACCTGAAATTAAAAAAAATAAAAATGCCTATACTACCCAAAGCAATGTACATATTTAATTTAATCCCCATTAAAATACCAATGTCATACTTTGAAGGTCTTGAAAAAAAACTGTTCTATGTTTCATATGGAACCAGAAAAATCCTGAATAGCCAATTAAATTCTATGAAATAAGGACTAATCTGGAGGCATCAAGTTACAATACTTTAGGTTATACTTCATGTCTATAGTGATCAGAACATCATGGTACTGGCACAAAAAGAGGGATAATAGGGCAGTTCCTGTTGCTCAGTGGGTAGGGCACCAGCCCCATATACTGAGGGTGGTGGGGGGGTGAGAGAGAGAGAGAGAGAGAGAGAGAGAGAGAGAGAGAGAGAGAGAAAGATATGAAACAGAACAGAGATATTGAAGATGAACCCAACCTTATATCACCATCTGATCTTTGATAAAATAAAAAAAAAGCATACACTGTGGAAAAGAATCCCTGTTTTATAAATGGTGCTGGAAGAGCCAGTTACCTACACGTTAAGGACTGAACTGAGACCCACACCTCTCACCACTTATAAAAATTATCCTATGCTAGATAAAGGGCTTAAATCTATGACATGAAACTATAAAAATCTAGAAGTTAGTGTGAAAAAACTCATAATATTATGATTCTAGGGAAAGAATTTATGAAGAAATCCCTACTGACAATCACAGCAGCAACAAAAATAAATGGTACTTGATCAAGTTAAAATGTTTCTGCACAGCTAAAGACACAATCAACAAAGCAATGAGACACCCTTCAGAATTGGAGAAGATATTCACATGCTACGAATTTGACAAATGGTTTATAGCCAGAATCTACAAAGAACTCAAGAAAATCAATAACAAAAGAGCAAACAACCCCGTTAATAATTGGTAAGGAGACATGAACAGAATCTTTTTTCATGAGGACAGATGAATAGCCAATAAATACATAAACAAATGCTCATTGTCCCTAATCATCAGAAAAATACAAATCAAAACCACATTGAGATATCATCAGTGAGAATGGCCCACATCACAAAGTCCCAAAGCTGCAGATGTTCGCATGGGTGCAGAGACGAGAACAGTCATGCAGTGCTGATGGTACTATTAAATAACACAGTCTTTATGGAAAGGAATACCAAGACTCCTCAAAAAAACTAAATATAGACCTTCCATTTGATCCCACAAGCTCATTACTAGGTATCTACCCAAAATAAAAAAGTCATTTTACCATAAGGACATTGGCACTCAAAAGATTATAGTAGCTCAATTCACATGTTAAAACTTTCTACTGTATTTTTCAATTCCCTAAATGGCTTTTATTTCTATATGATCTGTTATATATTTTCTTACGTTATCTTTTTTTTGTTCTTATTTTTATTTATTTATTTTTATTAAGTCATTTGTACATAGATCATAAATGCATTTATGCCATTATGGGATTTAATGTGTTGATTATTTGTACAAATTGGAGTGCTTACATCCTACTAATCAACATAGACTTCACCTTATTTACACAATTACAGCATTAAGACATATGTGTTCTACACCTGATACATCCAACTTGTACTTGTAATATGCTTCATAGGAGTGGACCCCCTACTAACCCTCCATCTGTTGACCCACCCCCTCTCTTCCCTTCTACCTTCCCGTCCCTACTTCATCCTAGGCTATAGTTGTGTTTCATTTTTCATATGAAAGTGTGAGTGATTATAAATTGGTTTCACAGTAGTACTGAGGACATTGGATATTTTCTTTCCACTCCTGAGATACTTTATTAAGAATAATATTTTTTGGCTCCATCCATGGAAACATAAAAGAGGTAGAGTCTCCATTTTTTTAAGGCTTCATAGTATTCCATGGTATACATATACGACAATGTACTAAAACATTCACGGGTTGATGGGCAGTTGGGCTTCTTCCATGACTTGGCAATTATAAATTGAGCTGTAATGAACAATCTGGTGAAAATATCTTTATTGCCAAATGATTTTTGGTCCTTTGTATATACACCTAGAAGAGGAATTGCAGTATCAAATGGCAGGTCTACATCTAGATCCCTGAGTGTTCTCCAAACTTCTTTCCAAAAGGAATGCACTAGCTTGCATTCCCACCAGCAGTGTAGAAGTGTTTCCTTTTCTCCACATCCAAGACAATATCTGTAGTTTTGGGATTTTGTGATGTGGGCTTTTACTTGAATTAGATGATATCTCAGAGCAGTTTTGGTTTCCATTTCTATGATGATTAAAGATGATGCACAGTTTTTCATCTATCTGTAGACCATGCACCTGTCTTCTTCAAAGAAGCTTCTGTTCATGCCTCTTGCCCACAGTGAAATGGGATCACTTGTTTTTTTCTTAAATAACTTTGAGTTCTCTGTGGATTCGGGTTAATAGACCTTTCTAGGAAGTATAAGTTGCAAAAATCCACTCTCATTCTGAGGGCTGTCTATTTGCTTTACTTAGTGTGTTCTTGGCAGTTCAGAAGCTTTTTAATTTGATCAGATCCCAGTACTGTATTTTTGATGTTGCTTCAATTGCCCGGGGTATCCTCCTCGTAAAGTATTCTCCCAGGTCAATTTTTTCAAGCGTTTCCCCTGCACTCTCTCTAAGAAGTTTTATAGTTTCATGTCTTAAATTTAAGTCCTTTAACCAGTCCGAGTCAATTTTTGTTAGAGGAGAAAAGTGTGAGTACGGTTTCAGTCTTCTACAGATCGCCAGCCAATCCCCTCAGCACCATTTGTTGAATAGGGAATCTTTACCCCAATTTATATTTTTGATAGGCTTATCAAAAGTCAAATGATGATAAGTGTCTGGGTTCACCTTTTGGCCTTCAATTCTTTCCATATGTCTACCTCTCTATTTTTGTGCCAGTACCATGCTGTTTTGATCACTATCAATTTATAGTATAGTCCAAAGTCTGGAAGCATGATTCCTCCCAATTTAAAGTACTAATTATTCCAGGTTTTTATGTATGACAGAGGTGCTTTAATGGGAATCCCATTTAATCTGTAGATTGCTTTGGGTAGTATAAACATTTTAACAATGTTAATTTTTCCCACCCATGAGCCTGGTATGTTTTTCCATTTGTTAACATCTTCAGCCATTTCTTTTCTCAGAGATTCATAGTGCTCTTTATAGAGATCTTTCACGCCCATAGTTAGATACATGCCCAGACATTTCATCTTCTTTGGCACTATTGTAAAGGGAATAGAGTCCTTGATTGCTTTTTCCCCTTGACTATTGTTGGTATATATAAAGGCTCATAGATTTTTGAGTGTTAATTTTGTATCCTGAGACATTGCTGTATTCCTTGATCACTTCTAGGAGTTTTGTAGTTGATTTCCTGGGGTTTTCCAGATATATAATCATATCATCTGTGAAGACTGACATTTTGATCTCCTCTGGTCCTATTTGGATCCCCTTGATTGCCTTCTCTTGCCTGATTGTGGTGCCTAAAACTTCCATTACAGTGCTAAAAAGTAGTGGAGACAGTGGGCATCCTTTCCTGGTTCCTGATCTGAGTGAAAATGATTTCAATTTAACTCCATTCAATACGATATTGTCTGTGGGTTTGCTGTAGATGGCCTCTATCAGTTTAAGAAATGTTCCTTCTATACCTATTTACTTAAGCGTTCTGATCAAGAAAGGATGCTGGGTATTATCAAAAGCTTTTTCATCAATTGAATCATATGGTCTTTGTTTTTCAATTTGTTTATGTGATGTATTATATTTATGAATTTATGTATATTGAACTATCCTTGGGACCCTGGGATGAAACCAACCTGGTCGTGATATATAATTTGATATGTTGGATTCTGTTTGCTAGGATCTTATTGAATATTTTTGCATCAATATTCATTAGAGATATTGGTCTATAATTTTATTTTCCTGTTGGGTCTTTTACTGGTTTTGGTATTAGAGTGATATTTGCTTCATAGAATGTGTTGGGAAGTATTCCTTCTTTTTCTATGTTTTGGAAAAAAGTTAAGTAATATGGGTACTAGTTTCTCTTTGAAGGTTTGGTAGACTTCTGCTGTGTAGCCATCTGGTCCCAGGCTTTTCTTTTTGGGGAGATTTCTTATAGTTGATGCTATTTCAGAACTTGTTATAGGCTTGTTCAACATTTCCGTTTCTTTCTGGCTAAGTCTAGGATCGTGGCATGTTTCCAAGAATTGATGTATTTCCTTCAGATTTTCATACTTCTGAGAGTCGAGTTTTATGTAGCATTCATTAAGGATTGGTTGAATTTCTGAGGAGTCGGTTGTTATTTGGCCTTTATTTTTTCTGATTGATGAAAGTGGGGATTTTACTCCTCTACTTCTGGTTAGCTTAGATAACGGTTTATCTATTTTATTGACCTTTTCAAAAAACCAACTCTTTGATTGGTTGATCTGTTGTATGATTCTTTTGTTTTCAATTTCACTTAGTTATGCTCTAATTTTACTTATTTATTTTCTTCTTCTGGGTTTAGGGTTGCAATGTTTTCCAGTTGCTTGAGATGCCCCATTAAGTTATTGACATCCTCTCTTTCCGTTCTTTTGATATAGTCTTGCAACGCTATAAATTTTCCTCTTAGGACAGTCTTTGTAGTATCCCAGAGGTTCTGATAGTTCATGTATTCATTATCGTTGTGCTCCAAAACTTTGGTAATTTCCTTCTTTCTCTCATCTATGACCCAGTGTCATTCAGCTTGAGGTTATTTAGTTTCCATGTTTTTGTATGCATATGTGGATTCCTGTTGTTAATAAGGTCAACTTTTATTCCATGATGGTCCGGAAAAATACAATGAATGATTTCTATTCTTTTAAATTTGCTGAGATTAGGCTTGTGACCTAAGATGTGATAAAGTTTGGAGGATGACCCATGGTTTGGTGAGAAGAATGTGTATTCAGTTTTGTTAGGATGAAATGTTTTGTAGATGTTTATTAGATGCAAATGTTGAATGGTTAAGTTGAAGTTTAAAATGTCTTTGCTTAGCTTCTTTTTAGACAATTTACCCAACACTGCCAAAGGAGTATTAAAATATCTGACAATTATGGTGCTAGAGGAAATCAAGTTGCTCATGTCAGTTAGAGTCTCTCTTATAAATTGAGGCGCATTTTTGTTGGGTGCATAAATGTTGAAAATTGAAGTCTCATAACTTTTCATGTTGCCTTTAACAAATATGAAGTGACCATCCTTATTTTTTCTTACTTTTGTTGGTTTAAAGCCTATTGTATCTGTGAACAAAATTGCAACACCTGCTTTTTTCTGATTTCCATTTGCCTGAATTATAGATGAACATTCCTTCACCTTCAGTCTATGTTTATCTTTTAATGTGTGGTGAGATTCTTTAATGCAGCAGATGTCTGGCCTGAGTTTTTGTATCCAGTCAGCCAACCTATGCCTATGCCTCTTTAGAGGACAATTTAAGCCATTTGCATTAATTGACAGTATTGATAAGCCAGATAGTATTTTGGGTATGGAGTTTTTCAAAAGTCCAGTGGACATTTTTAATCCTTTTGCAACTGTGGAAGTTGGAAGTTGATCAAAAGTTTCTGATTCAGTTTACTTTGGTGCTGCTGGATTGTGTTGTTACTTATGGAGGATAGGTCTGAGAATATCCTGGAGGGCTGCTTTAGTTACGGCAAATTTCTTCAACATGTAAATATCATTAAAGTATTTAATTTCTCCATCATAGATGAAACTCAGTTTAGCTGGATATAGGATCCAGGGTTGAAAGTTATTTTGTTTAAGGATATTAAAGGTTGATGACCACTCTCTTCTAGCTTGAAAGGTTTCAGCAGAGGGATCTATAGTCATTCTAATGTTCTTCCCCTTTTAGGTTATTGTTTTCTTACCTCTTACAGCTTTCAGAATCTTCTCCTTTATATTAACTTTGGCAAAGCTAATTATAATGTGTCCATAAGAATTTTTATTTGTATTGAATTGTGCCAGTGTTCTGAAACTGTCTGCTATCTGAATTTCAGAATCTCTTGGCATGTCTGAAAAATTTTCTTTGATTATTTCATGAATTATAGCATCTTTATCCTTTGCAGCAACCTCATCACCTTCAGGTATTCCTATAAGTTGAATATTAGATCTCTTCAAATTATCTCAGAGCTCTCTGAGAGAATGATCTGTTTTTGTTCTTCAGATTTTTTTTCTCTTTGAGCATTTGGGAGCACTCAAAAGCTTCGTTTTCAATGTCAGAGATCCTTTGTTCTGCCTGTTCCATCCTGTTACTGAGGGATTGTACTGTATTTCTCAGATCTTTGAGGACTGCAAGTTCTGGCCTCAATGTGTCAAAATCTTTGGTGATTTTGTCTTTGAATTCACTGAATTTTTGGGACATCTTTTGAATTGCTTCTTGAAATTCTAATTCCATCTTTACCTCATTCTGTTGATCTTATTTGCTATCCAAATTCTGAACTCAATTTCTGACATCTCAATCATTTGTTTATGAATTGTATCTTTTGTTGTGTCTGCCATACAGTTGGGGGAGTTGATCTACTCTGATTATTCACGTTGCCAGAGTTTTTCTGCTGATTCCACCTCATGACTCTTTTTCACCATCGGCTAGTTGGGCAGGTAAGGTGAAATTGGATTGAGAGTTCCTGGAGTTGTGGTTAACCAGCCTTTTGTAAAGGATCTGGGACTGGTGACTGAAGCTTTTTTCCCCTATAGCTTTGCAAAGGACCCGTACAGTATTACAGTCTGAGGCTGAGGAAACCTGCTTGGTGTGACCGGGTTAGGTGGCTCTGTCTTGTATTCAGCTGGTTCTTGTCTGATCCTAGTGGATCCTAGTGGATCCTAGTGGATCAGTGACTCTGGTGAATTCTTAGCTGTGGAGAAATACAAGCAACTAAGATAGCACACTCCCCCCATGGAAAACAACGGGAAGAGGACAATCAACCGTTCCCATTACCACACAAAGAGGGTACTACCCTAGAGGGTCCTTGGGTAATTGGCCCAGGTTAGGAGTTTCAAACCAATTGACCTAGTTAGTACAAACTCTCAAGTGGAAAAGTTCAAAAGGTCTCCAGCAACTACATGGCAGAGGTCTAGGGGCTGCTCAAATTTGGCTCTTTCTGGTTCTCTGTGGAGTCAGAAATGCCCGCCTGGTAGCAGAGTTGGACCAGGGAGGAGGGGCTGAGTCTCTTTCTCCACTTTGCTCATTTTTCACGCCCAGTCACTGGTGACCCCACGGGGCTGAGGTCCTGCTCCCTGCAATAAGCAGATGTGTTGGGGCTTTGCACCTTTCAGAGTCAAAAGAAGGTCAATGCCCCCACAACCCAGCCATTACCCTCTGCTACCAGCCACCTGGGGGAGCTGAGGCCTTCCTATCTCAAGTACTCAATAGCCACTGATGAGTGTTTCACTTGGACTTAGTCTAATCCTGAGGGTAACAAGTCAGCAAATGCTTTTCTCCCTCAGCCCCCGTTCCTTTGCCGCTGCTGCTCTGCAACACCAGTACCCATATAGAGCTAGTTCTTGTTTCATCTGGCAGTACTCAGAGTTGGGGAGGTGTCTCTCCAAGATTAGACACTGGTGGGAGTGCTCTATTTTTGCTGTATCTTTGTGGGAAGTCACACAGTGCAACTCCCAGGCGACTGCCACAGCCAGGGAGTTCCGGCTGTAGGAGAAGTTCCGGGAGTGTGGGGTACATGGATCCAGCAGCAGGGTGGGGGATGCTGCACATGGTTCTGGCAGTGCCTGGTGCCTGGTGACTTCAGCAAGGAGAGCACTCGGTTCATGACTCTGGCTGGGCGGAGTGGGGTGCAGAGGCAGAGCGGGTGGGACCCACAGCTCTGGCAGTCTCTGACTTGGTGGAGGGTGGGGTGCTTGGTCGAGAAAATAGGGCACTGCTCATTAGCCTCCTCCCACAGTCTCTGCAGGGGTTAGGCTTCTGGTTCATCAGACAAAGTGGGAAGGATGGACTGGAATTTCAGAATGGCATGGAAAACATTAGTTCAATTTTTCAGCCTGGCAAGAGAGTGCATGGGGTCACAACAGGGTCCTTCTGGGGAAGTAGACCCCACTTCCTACAGGTCTCACGTGTGGGGTTAGACAAGAAGTACTCAGTTCACTGGTCATCTGTAGAAAACCTGCAGGAGCAAATGAAGAGAAAAAGAAAAAGAAAAACAAACAAACAGAAAAACACAACTTTCTTGGGGGAGGGGACAGACACTTTTTCTTTGGGATGAGTTTTGTACCTGAAGTTTGCTTTCTTGGAGTCACAGCTTGCCTCATCAGAGGTGACCTGCAGTTATCACACTTCTCTCTCAACTGGGCTCCCAGTCTTCAGCTTAATTAGGCACTTTCTAGACATTATCCTTTCCTCTGGAAGGGAGCTTCTGTTGGAGGCTGGCTCCAGTTGGCCATCTTGCTCCTCATGTTATCTGTCTCTTTAGAAAATTTTTCATTAAAATGTAGAGTTATTTTTGGGTTAATATGTGTTGCTTTTCAACTTTCTCACCAATCACATTGATTTTACTTGCCATCAATATTTTGAATTCCATATCTGATGTTTTGAAAATTTCATATGGTTGGAGTCTATTGCTGCAGAACTATTTTGATGTGTTGGGGGTATAAAAATAGATTTTTTCATGTTCCCTAAATTTTCATACTGTTTCCTTTTTATCTGAAACCTCTTCTCTCAGCTCAAGACAGGTAGCTTTGTTAGATACCTGTTCTCCTCTGCTGGAAATCCTGTTAGTCAGTGAAGGAGCGAGAGGTTCCTGTATTATTTGTTTAACACTACTAGAGAAGGTTCATCATGCAAGAAAGGGTGGCGTGCACTTTGACCCTTTAACATTGCTGATATGCTCTGTTTCCACATTCCCCTGTGGTTGTCATAAGCAGTTGACATGTTGTGGTGTGAACTATTGCCCCACCCAGGTCCAGCAGCAGTGGTATTTGTCAATCAGTTGCAATTTAAGTGCTACCTTTGTAGGTTCTTCACTAGCAGCAGGGGTCAGTGCAAGGTAGCCCAAGCATTTACCCTACCCAGGTCCCCCAGTGCTTCTAAGAGAATGCAGCACCAACTCATGGGACATACAAGGGCATCTAGTCTTCTCATTTCCTTCCTGGCCTGGCAGGGAAGATGGCAAGGCAGAATCAATGGATCTGACCCCCAGATTGGCACATTGCTCTGGTCAAAGACACAGAGTCCAGTTTTTGTAAGCCAGAAGACTCTGCTGTGCCTTCTCTCTAGAGAAATGCCATTGAACAGTCTGAAACCAGCTCCCTGTGTCAATCTGGTGGCCTGCTGTCATGGAGAGGCCCTCCCACAGCTTGAATTGCAGTTTGGAACCTTGGTATTACCTTCTATGTCCCTTCACTAAATGTGGGTACCTTCTCTGTGTACCTCTGATCTTGCTGAGCAGGTCACTCCACTTCCCTTTCCTTCACTTTGGTAGCCTCCTATTTTCTGTCTGCTAATTTGCAATGATCTCTCTTAGACAAGTTATTTAAAAATGAATATCCACTCACAACTTTCAATCCTCTCCATGACAGTGGCTTGTGTAGGCTGCTTGTAGTCTGCCACCTTCTGTCAATAAACCCCCTAACACAATTTTATCAAATGGAATCCAACAATATATAGGAATAGGATATCTATTCTGATTAATATGCTTCTATCCCAGAAATAAAAATATGGTTTCACATTTAAAAATCATTTTAATTCATCACATTAATAATGTACAAATGCATAATGGTCTCATAAATGAAGAAAAAACTTTGACAAAGCCAACATCCATTCCTGATAAAACATCTTCCAGCAAAATATGAATAGAAAACAACTGATAAAGAGAATTTGCCTACAACTAATTTAATATTAAATAAAAGGCTGAGTGATTTCCACCCAGTGTTAGAAAGAAGGCACAAATAAAAACACTTTGCAGTCCCACCAGTAGTATAAAAGTGTTCCTTTCTCTCCACATTCATGACAGCATCTGCAAATTTGAAACTTTGTAACATGGGCCATTTTCACTTGGGTTAGATGGTATCTTAGAGTGGTTTTGATTTGCATTTATCTAATAATTAAGGATCATGAGAATTTTTTCATGTTTGCTGGCCATTGGTCTGTCTTCTTTAGAGAAGGTTCTATTCATCTCTCTTGCCCAGTGGTATAAAGGATTATTGGCTCTTTTGTGATAGGTAATTTGAGTTCTCTGTAGGTCCTAGTTATTATGCTTTTTTCTGATTCAAAATATGCAAATATCCTTTTCCATTGGTTAAGTTGTCTATTTACTCTTGTTGTTGTCTCCTTAGCTGTACAGAACCTTTTCAGTTTAATTAAATCCCATTTGTTTATTTTTGTTGATGTTGCAATTGCCATGGGAGTCTTCTTCATAAAGTCTTTCCCCAGGATGATAGCTTCAAGTCTTTTTTCCCACATTTTCTTTGAGAATTTTTATTATTTTATCCCTTAGATTTAGGTCTTTTATCCATCTTGAATTAATTTTTGTGAGTGGAGAAAGGTGCAGGACCAGTTTCAGTCTTTTACATGTGGATATCCAGTTCTCCCAGCACCATTTATTTAATAGGGATTCTTTCCCCCAGTGTATGCTCTTGATTAGTTTATAAAAATTAGGGGGCTGTAACATGTTAGCTTCATCTCCCTTCCAGATGTCTATGCTGGTTGGACTGCAAACTAATACAACCTTTTTGGAAGAAAGTATGGAGAACCCTCAAAGAACTCAAACTAGACCTCCCATTTGATCCTGAAATTCTATTACTATTACTGGACATCTACTCAGAAGAAAAAAAAAATCCTTTTACTATAAGGACACTTTCAGTAGACTGTTTATCGCAGCTCAATTTACAATTGCCAAAATTTGGAAACAGCCTAAATGACTACCAACCCAGGAATGGATTAACAAGCTGTGGTATATGTAAACCATGGAATACATATACTCATGGAATACTCAACCACTAAAAAAGACAGAGACTTTACATCTTTTGTATTAACCTGGAAGGAAGTGGAACACATTATTCTTAGCAAAGCATAACAAGAATGGGGAAACAAGAATGCTGTGTACTCAATTCTATATGAGGACAATTAATGACCTAGCACATGGTGGGGGTGGGGGATGGAGAGAGCAGAGAGAGGGAAAGAGGGACAGGGTTGGAAGTTTATGGAGGGTTGTACACCTTTTGGAGTCAGAACACTATTATGGGAGGGTCTTTATTTGACACAAGCAATCAATGTAACTTGATTCTTTGTACCCTCAGTGAATGGTCAACAATAAATAAAAAAGAATAAAAAATAAAAAGCAGTTCATCACTCACATTCAAAGTGAATAAGCAATACTGAAAATGAAATAAAATTATCCCTATTGAAAAGGAAGAAGTAAAAATGTCCTCATTAGATGATATGATTTTCTATGTAGAAAATCCCAAGGAACATACAAAATGCTGCTAGAACTAATGAGTAAGTTAAGAAGTTTGCAGGATGTGAGATCAATGTTAAATAATAAATTGTATTTCTATGTAATGGCAATGAATTTTTTATACTAGTTAAAGTAATGAACTAGCAATGTAGTAGAAATTGAAATAAGAAGCAATACATTAAAAATATATAAATTGTTAAGACTTGTACATTATTACTACAGCACACAAAAGTAACTACATTACTTAGTGTAATTAAAGAAGGTATAGATAAATGAAAAGAAATGCTTTATTTGTAGATTTGTAGACTCAATGTCGCTAAGGTGTTAATTTTCTCCAAATTTGTCTATACATGTAATGTTATCACAATTAAAATGTCAGAGGGCTTTTTGGAGAAATTGACAACATCGTTATAAAATTTATGTTTTAATGTAAGTAACTTACAGTATGCAAAACAATTTTAACAAAGGAGAGCAAAGTTAAAGAACTTATAATATGTGACTTCAAGAATTATCATGAAGTAATAGTATTAAAGACCATAAAGTATTGAACTAACAATAGACATAAATATCAACGTAAAAGAATAAATGCATAAGGAAACTCACGGATAGAAGTTCAATATATTTCTGGCAAAGTTGACAAGGTAATTCAATAAATAAATAATAATATTTTAATACATAATGTGAATGCAATTATATTACTATAAACATAGTGAGTTTCAATTATGATGTCATGCAATATACAAAAAATAACTATAAAGATTATAAACATAAATTTTAAAACTGAAAGTATAAAAATCTTAGAATAAAACTCAAACCATAGGAAAATATATTATTGATTTTGTGTTTACCAATGATTCTAAGTAAGACAGAAGAACAACAGTATTAAAAAAATATTGATATAGAAGTTATTGTGGTGTGTTAGTTTGCTAGGGCTTCCATGACAAAATAACACAGGCTGGGTAGTTTAAATAATAAAAATTGATTTTCTCCCAGTTCTGAAGACTACAAAGCCAAGACCAAATTGTCAGCAGAGTTGGCTTCTTTTGAGAATTGTCCCCTTGCCTGGTGGATAGGGCCTCTCCCTGTGTCCTCACATGGTCACACCCAGCTTGGTTTGTGTGTGTTAGCTTTCTAACCTCCTCTTCCCATAAGGGCACCAATGCAGATAGCTCAATAAATATAAAAAACTAATGCACTTATGGCAAGAAATAGATTATTCCCAGCATTCCGGAATTTCCTACTATACCTTCTCCTGATTACTACACCCATTTTTCCCCAAAGTTAACCACTAACCTGTTCTGATTGTTTTAAAATTGTATATAAATATTTTATTTTCTATCTGGATTCATTAACTCAACAGAATATTTATAAGATTCTTCCTTCTTATATATGTGCTGGTAGTTAGTTCCATTTTATTACTCTAGAATATTTGTCACATGAATATACTGTAATTTATCCATCCTGTTTCCAGACATCATCTCATATGAATTATATTGCCATGAATAGTTGTCTAAATGTCTTTAAAACATTTTTAAACTATAGTTCAGTATGTCAATGTTTACTTTTTGGTAAAGAGAAGAATAAAGAGAAATAGCTTTTCTTGCAAAATAAAAAATAAAAAAAAGTGAGGACAATATTAATAAGTTTAATAATTAATAATAATTATTATTAATAATAATTAATAATGTGAGGATATATTATATATAATGTGTATAAATATATAATATATTATTATAATATAATATTAATATAAATAATAATTAGTAATGTGAGGACAACATTAATAAGTTTAACTTAATCAAAATTTAAATCATGTTACTTTGCAAGTACACTGCTAAGAAAATAAAAAGAAAATCTCAAAACTCTTGAAAATATTTGTAGTACATATATTAGACACAATACTTGTATCTAGAATATATAAAAACCTTTTACAACTCAAACATAAGAATAGAAAACATGAAATAAATACAAAAAGATTTGAAGATATACTTCACAAAGAAAATTAGTGTAAGAAAAATCAGACATGAAAAGTTTCTCAACATTTTTAGTTATTAGAGAAATGCAAGTTAAAAACCCGATGAGATATCTCTATATAATTACAAAATAGCTAAAAGTAAAACAGAGAGAGACCATATTAGGTGTTGTCAAAGATGCTGACATATTGGATCTCTCATACACTGTTGTTGATAATGTAAAATAATAGCAAGATTTTGAAAAATGGTTGCTGGTTATTTTTTTTTTCTTTTTATTTCTTTTTATTTATTGTTGGGGATTCATTGAGGGTACAAGAAACCAGGTTACACGGATTGCATTTGTTAGATAAAATCCCTCTTAAAAATCATGTTTTGACCCCAAAAGGTGTGGCACACACCAAGGGCCTACCCCCTCCCTCCTTCCCTCTCTCTGCTCTTCTTTTCCCCAACCCTCCCTCCTTCTTTCTCTCTCTGCTCTCCTCTTCCCCCGCCCCCACCATGTCGTTAATTGTCTTTAATTGTCCTATCAAAATTGAGTACATAGGATTCATGCTTCTCTGTTCTTGTGATGCTTTACTAAGAATAATGTGGTTTTTCTTGCTTTGGGTCGATGCCTGTGGCTCAAAGGAGTAGGGCGCTGGCTCCATATGCTGGAGGTGGCAGGTTCAAGCCCAGCCCCAGCGAAAAACTGCAAAAAAAAAAAAATAATAATAATAATAATGTGTTCCACTTCCATCTAGTTAATACAAAGGCTGTAAAGTCTCCATTTTTTATTTATTTTTATTTTTATTTTTTGAAGAGAAAGAGTCTCACTTTATTGCCCTTGGTAGAGTGCTGTGCCATTAAAGCTCACAGCAACCTCCAGCTCCTGGGCTTAGGCAATTCTCTTGCCTCAGCCTCCCCAGTAGCTGGGACCACAGGCGTCCGCCACAATGCCCAGCTATTTTTTGATGCAGTTTGGCCAGGGCCGGGTCTGAAACCACCACCCTCAGTATATGGGGTGGGCGCCCTACTCACTGAGCCACAGGTGCCGCTCAAGTCTCCATTTTTTTTTTTTATTATTAAATCATAGCTGTGCACATCGATATGATCATGGGTCATCATACACTAGTTTCATAAACCGTTTGACACATGTTCATCACACTGGTCTACATAGCCTTCCTGGAGTTTTTTTAGTTGTTGTGCCAAGATATTTATGTTCTACATTTACTAAGTTTCACATATACCCTTGCAAGATGCACCGCAGGTGTGATCCCACCAGTCCCCCTCCCTATACCCACATCCCATCTCCCTCCCTTCCCTCTCCCCCTTCCCCCAATTCTGAGGTCGCAACAGGGTTACAGCTTTCATGTGAAAGCCCTAAACTAGTTTGATAGTAGGGGTGAGTACATTGGGTACTTTTTTCCCCATTCTTAAGATACTTTACTAAGAAGAATATTTTCCAGTTCCATCCATGTAAACATAAAAGAGGTAAAGTCTCCATCTTTCTTTAAGGCTGCATAATATTCCATGGTGTACATATACCACAATTTATTAATCCATCCGTGGATCTAAAGGCACTTGGGCTTTTTCCATGACTTAGAAATTATGAATAGGGCTGCAAAAAACATTCTGGTACAAATATCTTTGTTATGATGTGATTTTTGGTCTTCTGGGTATATGCCCAGTAGAGGAATTATAGGATTGAATGGCAGGTCTATTTTTAGATCTCTAAGTGTTCTCCATATATCTTTCCAGAATGAATGTAATAATTTACTTCCCCACCAGCAGTGTAAAAAGTGTTCCCTTTTCTCCCCATCCACGCCAACATCTCTGGTCATGGGATTTTGTGATATAGGCTAGTCTCACTGGGGTTAGATGATATCTCAAAGTAGTTTTGATTTGCATTTCTCTGATGATTAGAGATGATGAGCATTTTTTCATATGTCTGAAGGCTGTGTGCCTGTCTTCTTCTGAGAACTTTCTCTTCAAATCCCTTGCCCAGCCTAAGATAGGATCCCTTGTTCTTTTCTTGCTAATATGTTTGAGTTCTCTGTGGATTCTGGTTATTAAACCTTTGTCAGAGACATAACCTGAAAATATCTTCTCCCATTCTGAGGGCTGTTTGCTTGCTTTACTTACTGTGTTCTTGGCTGTGCAGAAGCTTTTTAGTTTGATC
>CAUYPK010154764.1:0-40716 GCA_963574355.1 Loris lydekkerianus | reverse complement strand
TTCTCCTTAGCAAAGTATCCCAGGAATGGAAGAAAAAGTATCCAATGTACTCAGACCTACTATGAAGCTAAACTATAGCTTTCACATGAAGGCTATAACCCAACTATACCACAAGACTATGGGGAAAGGACCAAGGAAGGGGAAGGGAGGGGGGAGGTTTAGGTGGAGGGAGGGTAATAGGTCAGGCCACATCTATGGTGCATATTTTTATCTATAACAAAAATAATAATATATAAATAATTTATATAATAAATAAAAATAATAATATAAAAAAAAGAAAGTAAAAAAAAAAGACTATAGGAAAGACTTCATCTGTCAGTCAAGTATACATGTGTACATGCCTTCTTCTGCTTTATAAAAATGATTATAGTCAGAAAAAACTGATAAGGACAGCACCACTGGAACCAACAGCATTATACCGTATATACTTGAGTACAAGCCGAGTTTTTTCGGCACAAAATTTGTGCCGAGTTCGGGTTTTTCGGCACACATTTTGTGCCGAAAATACTCGGCTTATACTCGAGTATATACGGTATATTAGAAGGTTCCCCACCTGGTCCATAGGCTCAGAATATGAGATACAGTGGTGATTAAGAAATATTTGTTAGCCAAGTGTGGTTGCTCATGCCTGTAATCCTAGCACTCTAGGAAGTCAATGCTGGAGGATCCCTTGAGCTCTAGAATTCAAGACCAGCCTCAAGAGACCCTGTCTCTACTAAAAATGGAAAAATTAGCCAGGTATTGTGGCAGGCACTTACAGTCACAGCTATTTGGGACGCTTAGACAGGAGAATCACTTAAGCCTAAGAGTTTGAAGTTGTTGTAAGCTAGGCTGATGCCTTTGTCTCAAAAAAGAAAGAAGTATTTGTTGAATGGGCTGGATGCAGAAATACCAAGCTGTAACTAATAGGGAGAGGGATCAAGAATGGTGGTAGGGCTTTAATTTCTGTCCTGTTATCTTTCTTAGCTATGTATTTTGCCCTGTATGATAAATTGGTGCTACTTATGATTGGTAGTGATTTTAAAATTGAACCTACATAGAAAATCTGAATCACAGAGTTTATTCTTTTAGTAAAATTTCTCCTTGTGCATTTTTTATTTGCTTCTTTAACTCTTCTCATTTGAATATCAAATACCCCTCTCCTTTGGAATTTGGTCAGCACTGTCAGCATTTGGATAAGCATTTGGTAGTTCAGCTTAATGAAGGAGCTCCACTCATAAAATGCAACCACTGTTCACAGGTTATAAAACACAAATACGTGCCAGAAATCAGTCCCTAAGCGTGTTATAAGTTCTGCATTTCCCCCCACACCTTCAACCCAAATGCTAGCATTCTTGACCATAATAACACATGGAAAATTCTAAGTCGCTTTTGTTTCTGTCCCAGAGAAATGTACTGCTTGGGATTACTGAACAAGTGAAATGTAGAAGATCAACGGTTAAAGCCCCAAATGGATTTTCTGTTCACTGTTTATGATCTTAAGGCCTCTGAGAATTAGAGCAAGCACCTAAATGTTTGCTCAAACATATTCCACTGAGTTCTAATTGAGAAAAAGAGATGTGTCTAGAATGCTTACAGATAATGATTAATGAAAGTAGCCAAAGATAAGCTGGAAGGAAAATAATTAACTTGGATTTGTACCGGCTGGCCCTTGGGAATGCTAACTAACATGTGTGCTTCAAGCCCTCCATTTCAGAAGACCCTGGAGTGGGAAAAGAGCATCCTCAGGAGGGGGTCCTGGGTATGCAGATGAAGTATCTCTGGGTGCTCACAAAGAACCTGGAGCTGCAAGAGAGTTGTCTTGTTAACTATTCAAGTGGACAACAGAATAGCAAGCAACAGTACACAGACCATTCTGGTAAAGAAGTAATGAAGCAAGACAAAGGGAACAAGGCCAGCTCTGCTGGACAGACTCCCTCAAGACTACCATGTGTGGCTTTGCCCACAAACCCCAACTCCAAACCATGTAACAGATACAGCATTTCCTTGTCCAGGGTAAACTGAACATAGAGGTCCGGATGGATAAAACCTATCAGGAATAACAGACCCCTGGCATTGTCAGGACACCCTTCATTTTTATTTTTCAACTTAGCAAGTATCACCACCAGATATATATTTTTCTTATATCATGTACTTATTTGCATACAGGCTTTACTGTCTACCTACCCCCTCCACCATGGCAACTCCAGGAGAGACTATTTCCCCACTGCTCTATCCTCAAGTGCCCAGAAGAGTGCCTGCAGCTGGAGACATTTAATATATTCTTGTTTGGCAGATGTTTGTGAACAGCTTTCCATCTAGTCTAGTCATTCTGTGGTCCAGAGAACCAGTCCAGTCCTGAGCTTAAAAAAAGGGTCTTTGCGTTGTCTCCCAACATGCTGGGGACACCCTCACCCCAATAAAGCCATTCTTGCTGAGGGATGAACCTCGACCTCATACTGATACCTTGATGTGTTCCTATGCTGAATTTCTGTGTTATTACCTACCTGGCACTCCATTTTCCCTAGAACCAGGCTCCAGCGTATAGGGTGTTTGCCAGGAATAGAGTTTGGCCCCTACACTGCAGCCTGGGGATGGTGGCACAGGTGTTTGCTCAGAGAATTCCCTATTTATTGTCTGGGAATGGCCTCATTATGTTTGTACTTTTGCTATCTCCTAACATACTTTTTCAGGGAAGGTACCTTCCCTATTGCCATGGTTTTCCTTGTATAATCAACTGTTAGCTCTACTCACTGTCTCTGGCTACTGCGTGAGAGCTCAACTCACTCTCTGCACTGGGGTCCTTCCCTGTACTGCTTGCTTTATCCAGGTGGGGAAGTCTAGTTCTTGACCATGGTCTCCACCAGGCTCCTCCATCCTATTACAGTCTTTCCAGACACATGGCCTTGGGATCTAGCCTAGAAATTGAATTGTTTCAGAAGGATAACTCATTAACTTCTTATGATTTTTCCCCCTGGTTGAGAACATTCAGCTTAAGAAACATGAATTGACAATATGAATTTGTTCTCCAAAGACATTTTTGAAGAAGCTACCATTTTCTATGTACCACACAGGTGCCAGAAATAATGAAATGCACAATAATATGTATGTTTGGACATAACAAAACCAGGGATGGGAAAAAACTCAAAGAAGGCCTATTCTTTAGTTATTCTTTAAGGGTATGGAGCACATGGCAAGTCTACTGAAAAAGCAGCAAGACGCAGGGAGGGGGACAAAGAAAGAATAATATTTCCGCACAATTATTACAGAATGTGAAAAAGAAGCAGATGAAGAAAGAGATAATCAAGTGACAGGACTGTAAATGTCACACAGGAAAGGGAGCTAAGCCCAAATTATCACCAAGGTGACACCTGACAAGGGTTGCAGAGATTAAAAAGACACTTAGTTTAGATGACCTAGGTGTCTCGCTCCTTTACAAAGACAGTTTGGTGGGAATGCACAGAGGATCAATAGAATCTTATGAGGTTCTTTAGTAAAATAATTCATTTGAGAACTCCAGCAAGAATGAGCATGGAAAAATAAAGGTGAGTTTATTTCCCTACCTATATAGCAAGTTTCATTTTCTACTCTTCCTCACTCATTGACCTGAAACCATCAAAAAACACAATGAACACTCTCTGGTGACCGGCACACTTTTAACTTTGATTTAAGCATTACAAAAGTAACCCATGTAACCAAAAACATTTGTATCCCCATAATACACTGAAATTAAAAAGAAAAACACCAGGAATTATTAAACTCAACCATCAGGAAGGGGCATGAGACCACCTCTGGAATTCTCAGGTGGCTCAGCCTCTAGTCAATTCCAAGGGACTATATCAACTATTAATGAATGACTCGCCCAAAGGATTTTAAACAAATTCAAATAGGTAGTCCACTGAGGAAGTAAATGCTTAAGATATTAAAGACATAAGTAGCTTAGTCCTAGATTATGTTAATTTCCCTTTTGTTATTATTATAAAAAGTCTATTAGGCACCACAAAGCTTTTCATACTCCTTACTATTACATTTGGTGGTTATTATATTTTTAAGCCAGTGGTTCTCAACCCATGGGTTGCGACTCTTTTGTAACAATGAAAATACATCGTGGCATTAGGAAGGTTGAAAACCACTGCTTTAAGCAAACCTGGTTGACAAAGTTCACACACTTTTCAAAAGAGATTTTAGCCATTAAGGCTTCTTCTAAATAACAAGGTGCCTTTAAAACTGACCCTTAGTTAATACTGCGGGTAAAAATCACGGTCAGGGAAACCAGCTAACAACACAGAAAGATGTTTGTCACTTAACAATAGATAATGCTGGAAGAAAAGTTAAAATTATAACAGTGGTAGTATTATGGGAATAAAGTTAAGGACTTTTAAAAATTTCATACTTTTAGTAGGAAATGTAAATTTATAAAAAACGATACAATGACCATTTTTTTAAATATAGAAAAACTTTCAAAAAGCATAAAGACCTAAACTTGTAAGGAAACCATTCTTACGTGAAAAGTGAAAAACTTAATTAAAATGTCCCCAAACTTTTCTTAACCCATGGCTAAAATGCAGTGTGTCTACTAAGCAACTGGCACATTTTAAAGTTTTTCATGATCATGATCAACCCTTTCCTCTAGGGAAACACTTAAAAACTATGAAAGGGTAAGATATTTTACTTTACATTCAGGCTAGGGATTTCTGATTGTCCTTTCTTTGAAAATTAAAATGGAGTATCTCTGTCATAGAATGCCCATAATTATTCAAAACGCTACACAGGGCATCTCATTATCCCCATATAGTTACTGCAAACAATGAGTTAGCAAATACTCAACTATTGTTCTTAGAGGAAATACTAGGTTAAGTTCTTGAGACCCTCTGGTCAGCAGATAAATTCAAAACTTTGTTGTGTGTATTTGTGTGTTTCTGTTTAAAGACACTTTATTTAACATATATATTGTTGATTCATTAAAACTGAACTCACGCCCAAAAGCAATGTAACTCAAACCTGAACAAATGATGATCAACTGTACTAGTAATACCAGGAGGAAAAAAAAGCATGTTAGCTCATAGTGAAATTCCCTCAATATTTCTAAAAACATTGCTTAGAAATAACTAAGAATCTTATCAGTAACTAGAGGAACATGTGACTTTAATACTCATCTTGCTTTAAATCAGAGTGGGAGGACTGTTCCCATTGTGAGAAGGGTGGGGAGAATACAACATTTTGATTGGAAAGTGAAACATCGTAGGTTGTTGATTCATGAGACAACCAATTTTAAAAGTGTTAATAAAAGTTTCATGAGAAACTAAGTAAATAACAGTGAAAAGTAATAACACGCATGAAGTAGTCTCAGAACATGCTACACAATAGTATTTTAAGTATACATACTCTATTATAAAGAGACATCAAAATTTACATAAACAATTTCAAAGATAAAAGACAGAATGGAAAAGAAAATTAGTTACAACATTTATAAAACGTCCCATTGCCTTGATCTCTCTCTCACACATATACTCCCCTATATTCTAAATCACTGTCAGAAACAATGGAAAACTAAACAAAAGATATGAGCAGATAGATCATGGAAGAAGCAATAAAAAAAAATACCAAATAAAATAAAAAATAAAAAATGTTTCTTCTAATGTTGGTAATGAACAATAGTAACAATAGCCAGGGCATGGGAAAATAAATGAGCATTCTTCTTGTTGATGACAGCTCTCTACAATCCTTCAACTAACATCGAGATAATTTGGCAATGCATGCAAAAACCTTAAAATCTGCATGTTTTAACCTCGTGGTTGAAGGAATTTATCTAATATGCATGATTTCAGCTGAACATAAATTAATGAATACAAGGAGATGTATAGCAGCACAATTTTCAATCAGAAACACCCTGAATACCCAATATAGAGCGCTAGTGAAATAAACATACATTCACCAGGTGAATTCCATTCAGCTACAGAAAATCCTGCAGAAAACTATACAAAGATAGGCAAAAACAGGGATTAAAAAAAAAGGACAAACCAGACTATATAATATTGCTAATTACATGATACAAACAAGTACTAGTTTTGTCAAAACTAGCGTATATTTTACATGTTCTTTTTAAAAAAGGATGTATGTACGCATATATATAATTTATTTTTGTACTTTTTAATTTAATAATTAGAGAAAAGGAGATACTACTTATTAAATGCTTCAGCATAAACACAAAAGACTACTTTAACAAACAACTGAATCAAGCCCATGTGGACATATTACTCATATAGGGATAACATAATCTTTCCTAATTCCTAATTTTCTGGCAGGGGTGGGGTGGGGGGTGGGGTGTCAGGAAGAGTATTCACAAAATCCTCAATTTTCTGAATCCACTGTGGCTCATCCCACCAAACTATAGCTCACCTCACCGTACATTAAAGGAATAAAGAGACCTTCACCGTCCAAGGCCCTTTAAGCCTTCTTCTAAATAATTTTCCTAAGTTCCATTCTCCTATCCAGTGATGCCTCTACCAGGTTTTATTTGAGTAATAAAATTCAAAATAACATCTCAAAAATAATAAAACTTGCAGATTCCCTGCCATCGTTAAGATTATCCTTAACATTCACAGATTCCCGTCATTACTCCTGGCCATTACTGACTGTCTTTCTAGAAAATGCATTGTTTTCTAATTGTTCCGATCAACCACGGCTTTTCTCAATGCAATAACATTAAGGGAAAAAAACCAACAAACTCTAACTCCACTAATAATCAGATATTATTTCCAACCTATATGACATTATAATTTGACTCATTGTCCATTTCTCTTGAACAGTCTCAAAAGACTTCTATGTGCAGGATTCATAATCAATTCACAATCAATTACTCTATGTGCAGGATTCCTTTAATGTACGGTGAGGTGAGCTATAGTGACAAAATACAGTATGATATCCCTAAGTCTATTAAATTCTTTAAATCACTTACCATACAACAAAATAACGTGTTAAGATCTGGATTTTGAGAAGCAGAGAGTAAAAGCTTATTTTTGCTTTGTCTCTGAGAGCATGTTGGTGAGGAGTATGAAAATAGATTTGGAGTGTTCCATTAGGGATGCTCTGGAAATGTGGTCACCGGCTATCAGACACACCGATTGCACATACAGTCACCTAGGACCTTGGTATTACTGAGAAGTATTGGCAGGTAAAGTGGAAAAAGAGTGAGGTGAACACAGTGGGCCAGACATTCTTGGACATTTTAATCAACTGGGTATCAGGAAAGAAAATGCGAAATCAGCATTTAGGAATTGAAGACAATGGAGAAAAGAAAAAGCGCTTGGGAGGGATAGTTTTCCATTCTCTACCTTACACAGGGAGGTTACCCTAAATAAGGGGCTATTCTAAGGGGATGTAGAGACCAAATGACATGCTTGTCAGTTCATAAGCACAAAATTATTTTTATTCTTCCTCCACCAGACTATCAGGTAGACTACCCCCAGAAAGAAGGGATGCCTAGACCTTTAATCTTTCCAATTCTAAGTGAAAGAAAAATTATTTTCAAGCAGGCCTGTAAAAACAGAAATACAGGGTAGTCATTACAAATAAGGCACACACTGTATAAAGTGTTGGGCATTATATTTGAAAATAAATTTCTACACAAGTTCTATTACTCCAGAAAGAAAAGATTCCGCTCAGCACCTGTAGCTGTGTCTAGGGCACCAGCAACATACACCAGAGCTGGCGGGTTTGAATCTAGCCCAGGCCTGCCAAACAATAATGACAACTACAACCAGAAAACAGCCAGGCATTTTGATGGATGCCTGTAGTCCCTGCTACTTGGGAGGCTGAGGCAAGAGAATGGCTTAAGCCCAAGAGTTTGAGGTTGTTGTGAGCTGTGACACTACAGCACTCTACCAAGTATAACAAAGTGAGACTCTGTCTCAAAAAAAAAAAAAAGAAAAAGATTCACTTGTAGATATTTCAGCAAATACATGTGGTATGTAATGAAATGGGTTTTGCTTTGTTAAAATAAATTGAAATACCACACCTATGGTGCATTTTACAAGGGTACATGTCAAATCTATGCGACCTTCTCATGGCAGCCCTACACAAGTCTTTGCATTTATTGTCGCATAATTGAAAAATGGCCTCTAGGTTCTGTGTTTTCTTTGCTAAGAGGAGCATACAAAAAATTCACATTGTTGTCATCTGCTAAGAAGCAGAGGTCAAAGTAGTATTTGGTATAAACACTGGCAGGAACATTAATATTAAACTGAAGTAGCTCCAAAAAATGCTTTTCCATCTAACTCATGTCCTAAACTTTAATGTCCTTGAGGATCTGGCAGTAGTCCACATTCCATACAGCCCGATGGTCCCAAACCTTGGAGGCAAGAAGAATCGCTCCCAAAACAATTCTTCTCCAGTTAGTGGGACAAATGTCGATCTCAGCTTAAGTTAAAAGCCTTCCTAAGGAAACCAAAGTTACTATTGCACATTCAGCTGTTAGCTCTGTAAATAAATTTGTGTTCAGGATCGTGCTTAAAAGTACTCTTCTGGAACCTTCTCTCGTGTGGGTGGATGTGACCTCTCGTCAAAAATATCCAGTCATCTATTTGCATCTCTGTTCTTTGTGTTTTAATATATTGCTAAGGTCACACATTTTACTGTGGTTCTAAGATTAGGCTGGCTGACTGTGCTGTCATCTAGAAATATTGTTGAGCATGAGCCACACTTTTTAGTAAGATGCCCTGGAGATACATGGTTTAAATGGTTGTTCTTCCTCTTTTCTTGCACATCTGTTTGAGATTTGCTCAGGAAAACTGTGCTTGCCCATGGATGGTCAGAGGGATTCGATTCCAAAGATAAATCTTCAGGCATCTCCCGGTGGCTGTTGTGCTGCAGGTGGTGGCCCTCGCCAGGATGGGCTCCACCGCCACCACGTTCCCGGCCACCGCCTCGTAGATCTCAGACTCAGACTCGTGGTCTGGCTGCACCGGCCCAGCTTGGGGCTGGCACTGGGGGACACGCAGCAGCTCAGTGTGGTCGTCTGGGGCGCCTCCCCTTTCCGCAGGGCTGCTTGTGGTCGGCACTCTCGCTCGCCCCTTCCCCCAACAATGGCGCGGCCGGCACGGGAGGGGCTACACTACTCTCCTGCTCGCAGCCTCGCCTGCCCGCCCCGCACCCCTGCCCCGCGCAGGGCTCAGGCCTCAGCCGCACCACTGCTGCTGCGGGGCCGCCTCCCTCGAGTTGACTTGTCAAGTATAAACATCTTAACACAGTAATTAAGAAAGTGCAGTGAAGGCTATGTTAACCAGTTTGTTTTAAGTATTTCAAATTGTATATAAAACCAGCACAATGTACCCTAGAAATACATTATTGTACACAACTATGATTTAATAATAAAAATCCAAGCAAACAAATCCAGTTAGGCCTTGTAAGTGACCTTAACCTTGCTTGATTTGCAGACATAAAGAAACTTAAAGAGCTGCTTACCGTAAAAGCCTACTTTGGAGAAAAATGAAACTTAATAAAAATGGCATTGTATATTGCTATTAAGTCTAACCAATCAGAAGCAACCTACTAACTTATAAAACTTTTCAGCAAGATAAACCAAACAAGGCAACAATATAACCATAATTAATCAAATATTTTCTTTGCTTTACTTCCGTGTTTGTCCTACAAAACTCTACCCCTGTGTTCCTTCCATGGAGCTGGGAAACACTTCCAGTGTGGAGACACCCAATTTGTGAATCACTGGTTGTTCAAATAAAACTAAAAATTTTATGGTGTCTCAGTTTATGTTTTAATGGCTGAATGTCTCTGATATATGCATGTATACAAGAGAAAAAGAGAATAATCTGCTTTGTATTTAAATATACTTTACATATACAATAACCAAAAAATAAGATAGTATATTAATTCCAAAGCATATTTAAAACTTAAAGCACGTACATACACCTGATAATGGAAGTATGACATGTGGTTTTACTTCTCTGGCTTCAAATTCTAAAGACTTTGAAGTATATACACCACAGAACTAAAAGAGCTGGGCTCTTCTTAAATTTATTCCAAATGACACTGTTATTCTTTCAAACCTGGATTTAATACTCCCTTTATTCAATGTGTTGGGTTTTGTGTGTGTGTGTGTGTGTGTGTGTATGTGTGTGTGTCATTTGGGCAAAGAATCATTGCCAGCTATGTAATCACTTACACCTTCCATCAGTTTCAAAATAGCACATACAGTAACATTGATTATCAATAAACCTCTTTCAGATACTCCCATTTCTGTAGCTGTTCATTTACTCTAAGATTTAGAAATCATTTAGAAACACTAAAAACAACACCAACTAAGACAAACTAAGTTTCCATTGTGCTTTGGAAAGGTTTGCCTAGCTGATATTTCAAACAATGTTTTGGGTTGTTATTTGCATGTCTACATTTCAGGTGAGGCAATAGGAGTTTAAAGAGTGTATTCAAATGACTAATAAACATATGAAAAGGTACTCAACCTAAGTCATGACAGAAAGGCTACACATACCTACATGAATAACTAAAATTAAAAAGACTGACCAATGAAGGTCAAGTTAAATGAAAGACAGAAAACATAAAAGAGTGATGAATCACAATATACAATGCCATTTTTATTAAGTTTTCTTTTGAGAAGAGAGCAGAGTAGGAGACACCTTAGGAGACTTCAAGGGTGCAGGTCATGCCCCATTTCTTGATCTGACTAGAGGTTACATTAGTGTGTTCACTTTGTAACACTTGTAATTCATCAAGGTGTATACTTAAAAATTATATACTATTTTGTGTGTAGGTTATAAAATTAAAATTTAATAAATAAAAAAAGCTAAAAAAAAAGTTCATTAAATTTTCAAAAGTGATACTGTCATACAAAATTATAGCCCCTGTAAATTAGAAGAGAGTGTGTGTGAGGGCGCACGTGTCTCAACTCATGTACTACTCTGAGGCAGGAGGATCCCTAGAGCCCAGGAGTTCAAGGATGCAGTAAGATGTGACCACAAGGTAACATGGGGAGATTCTTTTTCTAAAATAAATAAATAAATAATATGGCCCCCAGAGAGCAAAATATTGGTTTAACTTAGACAAACAGAATTGGGGTTACTGTACAGATTCATGCCAACTGTCTTTTCCTTGCTTTTTACTTACATAAAATATTTTACATTTTACAGATGTTGGTCTACTCATTTTCTATACCTTTGAAATTCTAAGTTCAAAATTAAAAATAGAAGCTAAAACATAATTTAGGAAATCAGAAAGCCAAGGATAACATTCCATAAAGTGTTCTTTTAAATGTGCTCAAATGCTTAGCAGACAACCAATTCTTCTTTTATTTCCTGTTTTATATTATTTTTATTCCCTATGATTTAAAGAATGCTGGTGTCTAGAATTCTTTAAATCAAAATGATGAAGACCACCAACAGGACAAATGCTATTGTTTCTCTCTCATCTCAAGCTCAGCTGGAAAATAAGAGAAATTATAAAATATTTAATGGTACACTTCACATAAATCCAGTTTAGTAAGCGGGTTATCTTGAAAAGACTCTTGTTTTAGACAGTTTGGTAGAGGAACTTCGTTTCATACATATTACAAACAAATATGCAACAAATTAGTTATAAAGATACTTCCATTAGGTGAGTGAAAAATCAGCATTTGCACTAATAGTTAAGCAAAATAAATACAAGTTTCAGCTCCAGGGCTGATAATATGAGTGGAAATATATGTCAACTGATAATATTTTTACTGAATAATGCATTTATTACCTGATCGACGGCATTATCTTGTACGCTGACAAATATGTAGTTGTATCAGCTGATTTAAGTTCAACCATAATAGGTCTTTTGTAATTTTGACTTTCATTGTATTTGACTGACTAATCCTTATCTCTAACAAGGAAACAATAGCTTTGAAATAATTAGCTCCGGGTTCTTGAAAAATTCTACCTCTGAGCAGGTGAACAGGGTTCTATTTGAAAAAATTATTGTCAGAACTATAATCAGTCTCCTTGCAAAATCAGATCAACTCGTTTATACTATTTTTTAGACTCTCCTCTCTAAATTTTGTAAAATGATACCAGGATTGAAAATACCCATTACATTTCTACGCTTCTGAACAGGTTTTAAAATTTCAAGATTTGGAAAATGTACTGTGAGATGAGCTGTGCATTCATTTTCCTGATATAGCACGAGAAAAATAAAATAACTCCCACGTACCTTTATCTATACAAGATGACAGCTAATCTCAAAAAAGTTGAAATAATCCAAGCATTTGAAAACATTCCATAGGGTAAAGTAAAATTTTTTAAAGAGAATCTTTTTTAAAAATATAGTTCTGCCAGTGATTTTTTTTTCCCTCTTTCCCCATCCTGTACTTTTACAAAATTAAAATTCAAGATCACTAAGAAAGGATGTTTCATAGAAAACCCAGTGAGGGTCCTGGTAGATTTAATCCCTCAATGGCTGTTTATTATTTTTAGCACTGAATTTCAGTAGATGCTAGAAGTTCACAGTATTTTATTACAATCGTCAAGGTTCTCTGGGTACTTTGTGGTTCAGACAGCTTAAAGAGCTGTGTGTTATGTCCATGGTATTTACAAATTTCAATTGGTTTGAGAATCTCTGGGAGGAAAATGATTCTGCCCTGGGAAATGAATGAGAATGAGTAATGAATGAATTAATTAATGAGTAGGGATTCATTCATAATGTTTCTACCTACCAATGAAAATAAAGTGCTTTTGTAAACAGAAAAATTTTTTATTCTGCAAATGCTTTCTTCATTGCTGGGTGCCTTTGAACTTCAATAGTTTTGTTATTCCTGAATAGTAGTGAAGAACTGACGATATCTTACCACCATTTATTTTGTGTATCAGAAAAAAAGAGTTATCAAAAACAAAAAATCACCAACTATCTAAGTCATAAGTAAAATGGATAAGGATACTACTAATCTAAGATAAAATATTATGCATGAAAAACAAAATAGGCTATTACTATGTACTTTATGGGACGTTTCCATATTAAGTTCACACCATATATCTTCAAAAACAAATCTAGAGTATTTTCATTCATGTTGTTCTTAGCGATAATTCAGATTCCTCATGTCTTCGGATATTTTATTAACCAACAGAATTTATTAGATTCTCTAATAATACTTAGATAATGATTTTCAAGTAAGTTTAATATCAAATGGTTGTAGCATATGCCTAGCTCGCAGGTCTATTAAGAGAATTAAATAAAAACTTATACGTTGGATAGTCAAAATATTTTGGTCTTTCTATGTAACAAACATCCACCTAAAACCTATAATGTTATTATACACTACTGAGTATCTACAGTTCAAACAAAGCACACTGGTATTTAACTTGGTTACTATTATTAAATGAATTGATTAAATATTTATTAAATGCTGACTATGCATCTAGCATGATAGTTAGCTACTAAAAGTTTTTAACAAAGTTAAAAAGAAATCATATGGGCCAGGTGTGGTGGCTCACACCTGTACTCTTAGCACTCTGGGAGGTGGAGACAGATGAGTCACTTGAGCTCAGGAGTTCGAGACCAGCCTGAGCAAGAACGAGACCCATCTCTATTAAAAATAGAAAAACTAGCTAGGCATTGAGGTGGGAACTATTAAATAATAGTCCCAGCTACTTTGGAGGGTAAGCAAGAAGATCTCTTGGCTCTAAGAGTTTGAGGTTGCTGTGAGCTATGGTGATGCCAGGGTACTTTAGTCTGGGCAACAGACTGACACTCCATCTCAAAATATAAATAAATAAATAAGACAAAAGATATACATGAAGCAACATTAGAAACTATGAAACAACGCACAGTTATTTGGTAATCAGTGTATGTGTTACAAACTATGATGGTTTGAGGTGAAAATTAAAAAGCATATAGAAGGAGGTGGGGCCATTATTTCTCAGTGATATATGATACAATAATTCTGTAATTTTCCAATATTATAATTATACCTTCAGCATCATTATGGAAGGACTATGAGGCTGACGCCTCAGTAAGTCATGTAAACATAGGACTAATCACTTTAGTATAAATTACCCAAATATAGTGTTTCATGCCAATTTATGTTTCATTGTTTGCTATATCCTAGCCTTCATATTCCCTTCCTCCTTGTACACACAGCCTTCAAAATAAGATCCTGGGGTTGTTTATAAGTTTTTCATCCACAATGAGAGCTAAATCTTCCTGCATTCCAACGGAGCATAAGGTGGAATTTGCATTTGAAGCTGCAAAGTACAAAGTGACTTATCAACACTCTTAGCAGCAGGAACACCCTCTCTCAATGTGAGAAATCAAAGCATTATGCAAACTCCCAACAAAGAACAAGGTTACCTTAGGATCAGCTGTGAGCAACTTGAATGCTTGATATACTTGAGTTTCCTTTACACCGCCACCAAGATCCAAGAAGTTGGCTGGCTTCCCACCATTAAGGAAAATGATGTCACAAGTAGCCATGGCGAGCCCAGCACCGTTCACTGTGAAATGCAATTGGCATACAAGGTGGGATAAATTTAGCAGCATGAAGGATCCATAAACTTTTCCCCTTCCCCATACTACCAAAAGAGAACCCTGTCATTACAAGGGCAATGCCTGCTGCCTTGTTTGGAATTCTATTGAACCACATCAGATCACAGATTTTGAGGATAACAAAACAAGTGCAAAGAATGAATAAAAGCACTGGGGAATAAGAAAATGGATTTATTGAGAAGTTAAGTCAGTCTGGAAAACAGAAAGAAGGAAAAGAATTTTAAGTAAGTAATCATTTTGGGCCAGTAGCAAAGGAGAGAAGTTTAGTTAGATTCTGAAAAGCATTAAGTTTCAGAGGATTTGGAAAGAGGGATAAAAGCTATGAAAAGAGACCTGGGCCTCTAAATTATATTATTTTTAGTATTCTTTAAGAGACTGGAGAAAATAATGGCATTCTCTTTAACACTTTCTTGCTGAGAATATGCTCCTTTAAATGTGGCATCTCCCTGGGATTGAACCACAGGGGCCCACCTTTAATAGGATTTCATACTTCTTTACACTTAGTGTAAAAAAAAGTCATGTACTTAGAAACTTAGAAAACAATGAACAAGTGACACAACCAAAAACAATATTCTTATCGCCTTGTTCCTCTTTCAAATTAATATAAGAAACGTTCACTAACAATGCAATCATTAAAATTAGCAATGCAATCAAAATTAGAACCATAGGGCAGGCTGTGGTGGCTCACACCTGTATTCCCAGCAATTTGAGAGGCCAGGGGAGGAGGATTGCTTGAGGACAAGAATTTGAGACCAGTCGGGACAACATAATAGCAAGACTCTGTCTCTTTAAGAAAAAAAGAAAAAAAAAAAAAAAAGTAAACAAACAAAAAACACCCCTATAACCAAAATATGCCTCCACCTTAGGAGCCTTTCTTATAAAAATCAAGTAGAGTTTTGACCAGGAAATTCTTGTTTTCCAGAGCTAAGTTTTATTGATCAATTGCACTTCTTGTTCTTCTTGAGCTTAATTATACGAAATTACTTTCCTTAGGTAAGAAAGGAAAAAAGAATCTCCTGAACACAGCAGAAACTTTCAAGGTAGCAGAGATGCCAACTTTTCTTTTCTCTGCACATTGGAAGAATAAAAATTGAGCTGGACCATGTATCAAATACACAAACACTGATGAAAGCTGATTAGCAAAAAAAAAAAAAAAAAAAAAAAGGGCCTGTGTATACTTTTCATGGTTTCTGACGTGACACTTAAAAAATGCCCTCACAAAATCAGCATTCACCCTGTGTGCCACAGTTTGGACACCTCTGATAAGTACCTTTTACTTTTTCTGACCTTTTAATTCCCCAGACAAACCTATGAACTATGACTAATTAAGTTGGGGGCAACTAAAATACAAATGGTTTACATAGGATCCAAAAACCATATGAAATGTGTTGATCCATAGCTTTTATGGTTACTACTTGGTCAAATCATATGTGTCCCGGGCGACACCTGTGGCTCAACAGAGTAGGGCACCGGCCCCATATACTGGAGGTGGTGGGTTCAAACCCAGCCCTAGCCAAAAACTGCAAAAAAAAAAAAAAAAAAAAAAAATCATACATGTCCCCGCAGTGGCCGCAAAGAATCTGTATTTAATTTGTTCTAAACATACTGTGGCATCTTGTCTCCTTTCTAAATGCCTGCAAATATTGAGAGAGCATTACCTTATCGGGATCAGAACAATGTGAATGATCTGCTACATTACAGTTATTGCTCCATTACAAAGCAAGAGCTTTTGGTATCACTTGTAATCGGATGTCATTTTCTATGGTATTGAACAACAAACTATGGTCAAGACCTCTTCAGTTCGGAGTATAATATACTATTGGTTTAATGAACTACAAATCTTTTTTATTTTAATTCCATTAAGATTAAGACCTCAGTTTCCAGTGCAACGAATTGGTTCTACCAGAATCATAGTCTTGGGCAATTAGGTCTAAAGTATATAAATCTTGGTACTAGAAGCTGTGAACAATAACAGAAATTGTATTGTCTGTAATAGACTCATTCTTATTTCAGCTGAATAAGCCATTTTCACAAATTAGATAATTATGATGAAGTCAACTATTTTATTAATAAACTAGCATAATGGATTTTGATTATCACTGAATCTGAATCTGTAGTAATATTATTAAATTATATGCCCTCTTATATACCTCTAAAAAAGCAATTTTGTTTTAAACTCAAATTTCAGAATAATTCCTAACATATTAACACTGACTTCTTGAGTAGTAAAAGTTTGGCTTTTATTTATTTTTTTGTTTTTTTAAACTAAACTCAGTTTAACTGAGCTGCTTTAAAACAGTAGTCTCAACTAAAGTGATTTTGCCTACTTCAAATATTGGAGAATGTTTGGAGACTTACTTTTTGTAAATAATTAATTTATTAAGGTTTTCACAACTAGGGGCTGTTAGTAGTAGCCTCTAGATGCTAGGAAGCTGCTGAACATCTTAAGATGCACAGGTCAGTTCCCTCTAGCAAAGAATTACCCCACCCCAAATCTCAGTAGTGTCAGAGTATGACACCCTGCTCTGAACCAGTGACCCAGTGATCAAAATGAACTTTGAGAAGAATTCTGGACAATTTCCTAAGACTTTTTGGCTATAAGAAACTCACATGTTTACTTCCTATTGGTAAATAACATTTCAGAAATCAGAGGTTCTTAAATTCTATAACACTCTACAAAGGATTCTTTTGCTATAAACTGCTTCTTACCAAAGCAGGCAATGTTTCCATCCAGTCCTATGTATTTTAGATCATATCTGGCAGCTTCATTTTCAATGGGCTCATTCTCTGATTTGTCATCCATAGCGAATATATCCTTTTGTCGGAATTCTGCATTGTCATCAAAGTTTATCTTGGCATCAAAACAGACAACTAAATAAAGAAAAAAAGGAACATACCTAAATATCTAAAGATCTATAAATTAAATTCTCTAGGTTTGTAGGCACTGGAGAAAAAAAAAAGATATTGTATTTTTTTTTTCTCATGCTATAGCCAGGAGAAGCTTTATGTGTTAACCTTTAAACTTTAGGGCTACAAAGACAAATAGGACTTGGCCCCTGTTCTCAAGGGATTTAATTCAAGTAAACAGCATATTAAATTTTTTTTTTTTTTTTTTTTTTTTTTTGAGACACAGCCTCACTTTGTTGCTCTCAGTAGAGTACTGTGGCATCACAGCTCTTAGCAACCTCAAACTCCTGGGCTCAAGAGATCTCCTTGCCTCAGCCTCCCAAGTACCTGGGACTACAGGCACCTGCCACAACTTCCAGCTATTTTTAGAGACAAGCTCTTGCTCTGGCTCAGGGTGGTCTCCAACCTGTGCGCTCAGGCAATCCACCCACCTCAGCCTTCCAGAGTACTAGGATTACAGGCATGAGCCAACACACACAGCCAAGCGTATTAAATTGTATGTGTTGGTCTCTGTTCAATAAAATAACAATACAAGTTACCATTATTCACTAAAAGATATAGACTAACACAGCTACATACAGCTCTGATTTTCCATTTTTATTGTATTTCTTATTAGTATTTAACCATTCATAATCACCTTTCCCCCTACATGCCAAGAGACTAGACAAAAACTAATCCTTTTTTCCTCCTATGAACAATGGAAAATGAAATTTTTATTGAATCACTAGTCTCTCTAATATTTCCAAAAGACTTAGTTGCAAAGGCCAGAAACAATCATTTTTCATTTAATCCTTAACTAATTCTGCAACATTTAATTATTTAATTTTTTAATTTTTTTTAAAAACTGTGTATAGCTGATCCTTGAACAACATGGGTTTGAACTGCATTAGTCCACTTATATGCAGACTTTTACATAAGGTATTTGAAACTCATAAATCTGGGGGTTCCCCCTGTGTATTTAAGTGCACAGAATGATGCTGATATACATATACATAGCAAAGTGATTACTGCAGTTAAGAAAATAGGCATCTCCTCACATAGTTTTGTTTTATGGGTTTTTTGTATGTGTGAAAGCACTTGAAATACAGGCGAACCTCTGTCAGTTACCACCCACAGGACTATGACCAACTGGCCAATATACAGAGGTGGTCAATCTAACAAACTAGGCGTACATGTGATGTGTGTCCAGTCTATAAAAATTAGATCGACTTAAGGAGGTGGTCAATGTAGGGAGGTGGTCAACTATGGAAGTTCTACTATGTACTTTTTTAGCAATTTTCAGTATATATTACTAACTGTGTAGCCTTGATAAAATAACCTAGTTCCTCTGTGGACCTTGGTTTTCTTATTTGAAATAAAAAAGGGAACAACAGCTCTGGGTCTAATGATTTATTTGCTTGGGGGTGGGGTGGGGCTGTCTGCTAAAACTAGGGCTGTGTCCATGTTCAGGTAGGACCATCTTATGACTCTTTTGAATCACAAACCACTAGGAGACCTTGACTGATCCATAATAATGCCAGGATACCCCGCATTATCAGTAATGTTGTCTCCATCCTCTGGTGCTGGTAGAAATCTCCATGTTATTGGTCAAGAGACTTCAACACAACAAAACTCATTCTGTGATAGGGAAAGACCCCAGATTTACAGATCTACTATATGTACAATCAGAGAAAGACTGTAGTGGGTTGGGGTACTTTTATTGGTACCTCTCTTAGAATAGAAACTGGTTGTCTGTTGTGACAGTCCATGATAACATTCTTTTACATAACTTGGAATACTGACAGGCAGGAATCTTTGACCAAGAATACTACTCACTCTTCTCCAGCAGACAGGTACCTGCTTCTGTTGGGAGGGGGAGGGTATGGGCACTGAATAGATCTCACTAAAAAGCAATCAATGGCCATGGTTTGCTAAGTCCATTTGCTTCCTAAGGAAAGAAAACATGGTTGTACCTGGCATCTGGGGTTATAGGCCCTAGCAGGGAGATTTTCCCAGGGCCTCCCACCACGATATTCAAGCACTTTAATACAGATGAGTACAGAACTGCCATATTATCATCTAAGAATACTTGGTATAAATATAAATCCAGATCACAAATTACTTAAAGTGGTACTGAGTGACAAAAGAGAATCTTATGTGGAATTTAATGTCGGCTTGAATCATTAGTCTTGCCACCAACTGCCCAATTGCTTTGCCTACATGCTGTGAATACATGGAGTAAATGAGTAATTACTTTCCAGAATATTGAAACCTTTCTGATGGAATCCTTCAATTACCAAAGGAATCAGCCAATGTTCTCTGCTTGTTACAGTGGCATTTTCTCAGAAGTTAATGACCAGTATAATAATCAATAGGAAAGCAACTCCATTCTTAGCTTTCTGCTGGGTTTATAAATACATTCTAATTAATTTATTAGTAACTTTAGTTCCTCCATTACTCATTGGCAAATTTGTAATTGACACCTTCCAAATAAATAGGCAAAGGCTACCAAATTGACTTTCTAAATGAAGAGTTTCAAATAAAAAAATTCTTCGTCAAGATTGATAAACCAGTAAATCAAAACAGCTCCAAGCTGACCTTTGCCCCTTACAAGGACTACTGGTACTAGCTACTTGAGAGAATGTATATAATTAATGGATATGTATGCAAAATTCACCAGGCAGTCCCAACTAAATGGCTACAAAAGAAGATTTTTTAAAGATGCTTTCCTGTAGTAGAACACTATTTCAAAGGGAACACCCTGACAGAAATTTACAGTTAACACAGAGCTTCAAGAAGGTGTCTGAGGGATAAATAGGGCATGTACTACAATGGCCCCTTGCCAACTGTGCCCTCTGTAGAGAAAACTAAATGACCTAACTAGGTCAACATATATATGTCCAAGCACTCTGTAAATAAGGGGACTAAAGAGTTACAAAAGGAGGGGCCAAAATTAAACTGTCACCTTCAAGATCCAAATCTTTTTGCCTATAATACCAGCACTTGGGAGGCCGAGGCGGGTGGATTGCCTGAGCTCACAAGTTTGAGACCAGCTTGAGCCAGAGTGAGACCCCTTCTCTAAGAAAAAGATAGCTGGGCATTGTGGCAGGTATCTGTAGTCCCAGCTACTTGGGAGGCTGAGGCAAGACAATTGCTTAAGCCTAAGAGTTTGAGGTTGCTGTAAGCTGTGACGCCACAGCACTCTACCAGGGGTGACAAAGTGAGACTCTTGTCTAAAAAAAAAAAAAAAAAAAAAATCCGAATCCTCTTTCAGTAGAAAGGGGATGAAGCACGTTAAAAAGATTATATAGGGCCTCTCTTAGATACCTGCTCAGTATTTTAAAAGTAGTGATACTGTGATTTATAGGAAGAAATATGTATTTTAGTTTTCCCACCAGCAATTTAAAATGGAACCCGCCTTCTTTAATCAATGAAGAGGCTGAAGATAGGCCTGGGAACCTGCAGCCTTCTGATTTCAAGATTGTTCTTTTTGAAGTCCACAGGAAACAAGAAATGCTTCATTTTTCTCTGCTGTACCCCTATTAATAAAAGTATTTGTTCTACAAAAAAAAAAAAAAATATATATATATATATATATATTTTGGTTTTCATTTCCAATTCCTGACACAGAGCTCCTAAAACCCTTGCAATTTCTCGAGGACCAGGGGGGCTAGGAGAATCTTTTGTTCTTGTTTGGTCTTTGACCCTGGTTCCTAACACAGAGCTCCTATGTATCTCTGACTAACTGGCTCATCTTTTGAAATTTCTTGGGAGATAAGAGAGTCTTTTCTTCCTATAAGGCAACTCTTAGTGAGCTCCTAGACGGGGCTGGTCACCAGAGGGACTAAACTATGGTCAGAAGCTTAGAATTTTCATCCCCACCCTCATTCTCTAAGGAAGGGAAAAGGGCTGGTGACTGACCATGTCTATGCAATGATGCCTCCATAAAAATCCCCAAGGTTCTGAAGAGCGTTCGAGCTGCTGAACATGGGTGGGGGATGGGGGGGTGGGGAGAACAGGGGATGGGGCTTGCCTGCAGAGGGCATGGAACCTCCTCTTGCCTTCTCATATCTTGTTCTGTACCTCTTCATATAGTTATTCTTTTGTACCTTTAATATATCCTTTGTAATAAATTGGCAGTAGTAAAGGAAGTATTTCTCTGAGTTCTAAGAGTCATTCTATTACAACAAATAATTGAACCTAAAGAGGTAGTTATAGGAATCCCATGTTTATAGCTAGTCAGAGATATCAGAGGCACAAGTCTGCAATTGGCATCTGAAGTGGGGACAGTCTTGTGGAACTGAGGCCTTAACATGCAGGATCCAAGTCTAACTCCAAGGAGATAGTGTCAGAATTAAATTGAATCCTAGGACACCAAGCTGGTTTAGAGATCAGTCAGTGTGGGGAAAAACTCACACATGTGGTCCCAGAAGTACTGTGTTGAGAGTACAAAAAGAGAAAACAGTTTGTTTTTTTTTCCTATTACTAATAGTTTGAAGAATACAATATTGCATCACATAAATGCTTTCTTTAGAACTTGACAATTTAATGTAGTCTGATATCAAAAACATCTGGGTATAAATTACAACCCTGGTACTTCCCAGCCAGCCAGCCCTGGACACAGAATCTCTTATAAGCCCAGTGGCCCTACACAATGGGGATCAGAGTGTTTTCTCCTCTATAGTACATATTGTTGGTGGAAGGAGACAGGACATGCAGAGCAACAGCCTCCCAGACAATGGACCCTGGCTGGCTGCTGTATCACTGCCACCAGCCTCCCACATGCACAAAGCCTTTCTACACTTAAGAGCGTGTCATAATTGCAGCCCAGACGAGAGAACTCTCCTCTCTTCCTAGCACTAAAAATTACCTGAACATTGTTCCATTCCTTTGACAGTCTCAGATTTTTGTTTAGAGCAAATCTGAGTGAATGTTTTCTAAAGTTTACATATGTACAGGTTACCTGTGGTTTTCAATAATGCTCCCTTCTGAATAAATCAGAATTTTCCCAAAGAAAAGATTTCAATGATTGGTATTTTAGGCATTGTAACTGACACATAAAAGTGATTTTTGCCTAAAGGATGAAGATAAAACAGAGGCCTTTGGAGACCCTCGAATCACCCTTGCATAAGGCCAAGGTTGCTAAAGATTGGTATAAAACAGCTCATGAGGATGAAGGCCAAAGGTAGCAAACTACAGCCCTGGCTCGGCTAGCCCATAGTCTCTTTTTGCCGATGTAGAAGGATGGAATGTAGCCACACTCATATGTTTACATGTTTTGTATGGCTGTCTTCCCAAGACAACAGCAGAGGTGAGTAGTTGCAATAGAGACTGTAATAGAGTTGCAATACGGCCTGTAAACTCCCAACTATTTACTAACTGGCACGTTACAGAAAAAGGTTGCCAATCCTTGCTAAGTCATAATTCTCACTGTATTTGCATCTTGCTTGCTTTAACCAACTGGTAGATATAATAACCACAGATATCACATTTTTATAGTGAAAGAGAAACACAGAAAAAGTGCATTCTATTAACATGAAAACAAGTGTGTAACAAAACAAAAACCCACAGCTACACAAAGGGAGATGATTAATCCTTGAATATTGACTGGGCTCTTACATGTTCATCTTACCCTTTAAGACCCTTCAAAATGTGCTTCTGGAACACATGTGTTAAAAATGGATTGATGTCTATGTCAACAGTAGGGCAATAAAATAAACTTGATTGCTTAAGCCTTAGCTTCCCCATTTAAGGAGAAATAACTATGGCAAAATAAGCATTTTGGAGGTGCTGATCTTGGTGCAATGCCACATTAGTGAAACCTCAATTCTACAGAAAATTTCATCTTGAACAAAGGCCACTCTGTGTACAAAGTGGGTTAAAAAAAAACATACCTATTAATATTTATAAAACAATTTTCACCATAAAAAGCACATTGTTACATGCTTGATAGATTATACAAATGAATTTTCCTTCTGAACAAGTATCAGAAAAAGCTGTGCAACTTATATGCATAGGGTGTTTTTGTTGTTTTGTTTGGTGGTGTGAGATTCTGTGAGCTACTAATTCAACAATCTCCATGGAGAACATGACTGGCAGTTACAGGCCTCTGACCCTAGAATTTTAACAGAAGAATGTGCCATAGAATTAAACGAAAGAAAAATACATTTCAGAAGGGAGACATACACACAAAAGAAACATAAAAACAGCAGGAAATAAGACTGTCATAATTAGTTTGAAAAATAATCTGTCTTCAAGCAATGTACTGCCTTTGATTTGTGATAAATAACCATAATGTGCTATTGAAACATGCCTTGCTAAGATGGCCTTAAAATGCTGATATTTTCAAATTAATCCCATTTCCATTAAATATTGATGTTTTGAGAGTTGTGTACTTTTTAGAACTTTTCTCTAGTTAGAACAGAAAGAGAAAATAGATATGGGGCAGGCTGAGAGTTTGGGGGAGGTAGAGAACTGAAAATGTTCTTGAAAATAGAGTCTTGTGTATAAAGAGAGAAACAGAGAAACACCCACCAACAACATGGGCACTTGCTAACAAGAAGCAACAGGATAGTTATTTAGGGAAATAAATCTGAAGAATTTGATGCGCCACTTAACTTTGGATCACCCACCCTTAATTTTCAGGGAATCTTGGCCAGATAGTCACGGCTTCAAATTGGGTTTCATTCCTTTAGTTCAATGAAAGGATTTGGGTTCCAACTAATGAAGATGGCTTAAAGCAGAAATTCTTAATCTCTGAATTATGGTGAAATCCATATGTTAGGTGAGATAATTCTCTCTTGTCAGCACTATTCTGTGGATTTTAGTTTATTAAAGTTTATTTAACATCATTTCTGGCCTTGAATCACTAGATGCCAGTAGTACAGACCCCAAATTATGACAAGAATAAATGTCCCCAGACATTGCTTAAAGTCCCCTGGGTGACAAAATAACTGCCTTCACCAATGAGTACCATCTGCCCTCAGGGGTTTCCAACACATGCCACATGCTGATACTATGAGAACTTTTTGTGCTTATCTGTGGGGTCAGAAAGCATGAGAGGTATGTACAGACTTTTTTTGCTAATCAGCTTTCTTAGTGTTTGTATATTTACTATGTGGCCCAAGACAACTCTCATTCTTCTAACATTAGGCAGAAAAGGAAAAAAAGTTGGACGCCCTTGCAGAGACAGAGTCTATGTGCAGGCAGAGCTGGCTAAAGGTGGGAAGAAATTAAAGGTAACATATAATCTCAAGGTGGTAGAAAAATGAATAAATGAACGAACAGGTAGGTAGATAAATAATGATAAAACATTGCTTCTTGGCCACAGGATAAATGAATGGATTTAGCATTGTTATTGGACAAGCAAGGAAAATATAGTTAATTCCTCTCGAGGATTTAAATCACAGTTTACTTTGGTTTCAATAAGTTTGGGTCATTCTGGTAGGCATGTTTTGACTCAAGGTCCCCTCTTCCACTGGGAAACGGTGTATTTCATATATATATATATATATATATATATATATATATATATATATATAGTGATTCCTGCTCAGTGATTGGCTGTAGGCATGGACATGTGACCCAAGTGGAGCCAATCAGAATCCTTGAAAGGGATTTCTGTGGTACAAACCCTGGGGACAAAGAAACCAATTCAGATGCAAGCAGGGCGGTGAGGACCAGGATTCCTGCTTCTCTTCGGGCCTTAAGTCAGTCCTTGCCTTCCATTTCCCTATTGTGGGGGATTTTAACAAAAACTAAGCTGATGTAGGTTTCTATCACTAGCAACCATGATAACCTTAGCTAAGAGTCACTAAACCACATTAAAATTAGTAATGTCAACTTGGATTCTTTGAATCAGATTACTAATACACTGAGTGGGAAAAAGTAGTTCCTGGACTGCAGGTGTTTCCCCACATCAAGAATTCCCCATGAGTGACTTAGTACCAATGTTATCAAGGTACCTGCTCCTTAGACAACCATGCATTATCTGTTGTGCAAATATATAACCAATAACCTGAATTTTAACCAAAAAAAGTTCCATACTGAGCAATGGGAAGCTGAAGAAACTCTCATACAAAGAGGCAGTACAAATGAATAGGTGAAAATGTTTGATTTTATGCCAAGCTCCTTCAACTTCTAAATTTAAAGAATTACTGAATCAAAATTTCAATGTGAAACGTTCTGTTGTTACCAATCTAAATGGAAATAACGAGTATTTGGATTATAAATATTAAGATTATCAATACTGCTAAGATATAAATGACTGCTTTTATAGCTCCTATATAAAGGATTGCTTAGAGGATTGCAATAATGATGAAGATCAATTTGTACATTTGGCCATTAATCACCATTTCCTAATTGGGTTTAATTTGAATCTGCTCATTAGAGTTATAAACCAACACACTCATTTAATTGTGATTATGATTAGCTGAACTTTTATGGTACAATGAACAAATTAATAGCTAAAGATAATTTTGCTCTTAAAAAAAATCACATTAGACTTGTTTTAATGAACTGTATATAAAGAATGTGCTTTATGATGATTCCTTATTTAAAAAAAAAAACTCAATAATTTTCTGTTCTCTTAATAATCCAAAAGCAAACTTCAGACTTCATGAGGCTTCGTAAACACTCTCTAAGAAAAGGTCCTCATATCCCTGCTCTCTGCTGGCAGCCCATGAATTATGAATGATCACTTCCCAAAGGACTGAATAAAGATGGTATTATAGCCTGATTTTTACCCCACTCCAAAGTGAGATAAAATGAATTTTCATTTTTTAAAAATGTGAAATAACCAGGTTTCTTGTACATGCTAGTTTGAAAAGCAATATATGACCTTTAAGACCTTTCATGCTGAACATCCTCCCTTTCATTTCTTGGATTTAATTATCAGCCACTCAACTCAAGTGTGAATTTTGACTGCTATTCTCAAAATGGCGACTACTTCTAGGTTATTCTAAATAAAGCAAATGAATAGTTTAAAAGGAAAATGTTGAAAAGGCAGGGAGCTCTGTCTGGCATATCGGACACTAGATTCAGAGGAACATGGGTTCAAATACCAACTCCTGTTTGTGGGTAGTGGGTGTCACACTGACTTTTCAACTATCTATAAAATGGAATAACAACTCCTAATTTTGCAGAGTTGTGGTAAAGAGTGAAAAAGGATGTATGTACACGTTTATCACAGTGCTTGGCATAGGAATTCAAGTAAAAGTTTCTTCCCCTCCCCTTCCACTTCTTACTGAGATTCTATAGTGGTGATTTTACAATTGTAACAAGTTTTTAAAATATTTATAAATAAAGATAGTTTGCAAGTACATGACCTAGCACAGATTTTTATCTGGTGGTCATCTGTGTAAATAATAAAATATACGATTTGCAATGGCTTCCTAAACATGTAGTCTTTGCTCTTCCTCATTTGAAATCTTGTACTACCCAAGATTTATTTTATGAAGGTTGGGGACTAGCCTGTTTTGTGTCTGACACTTCATGCTCAAACATAAACCAGATAACCTTATTTTTGCAACTACTCTTTGAGATATTAATTTTACTGCTTTATTCAATTGGAAAAAAAAAAAAAAAAAAAGACCTGAGATTAAGTAGGCTAAGTAACTTGCCCAAGTCTGTAGCCAGAGCATGGCACGCCTTGAATTTGCACCAAGGTCTATCTGGGTTCCAAGGAAATCATATTGCAGTTTTTCTGAATCTGACTACATAATCTCTGAAATATACCAAGGAGAAAATATTGTACCATCCACCTGGGTCCACAAATTGGTATGTTCGCACATAATAATTCATTCCATTTATCAATTAGGTGGCAAATTTCTATATACTGACAGCACACAACACACCACAAAGCATGCCAGACACTGGGGGTGAAAGGTCCTAAAAAAGACAAGATATGGGGAGCATGCATTCCGGTATCATTATCCTATCCACCTGCTGTCTTGCCCCTGTGCCCCGCCATGCCCCTCCACCACGTTCACAAGCTTATAAGAACTTACTGAATACTTGCTACATGCAAGACAGTGCAATGCTGGTATGTACTTAGACATAAAGCAACTGTTTATACTACAGATACCTGATGGATAGGAGAAACCTCCCCTGACTAAAACACTACCTTCTCCTACCTGAAGAATAAGGTGCTGACAACATAAGATGAAAGAGTTCAATTAGGGGCACTAAAGCAGTGATTCTCAACCTTCCTAATGCCGCAACCCTTTAATACAGTTCCTCACGTTGTGGTGACCCCCCACCACAAAATTATTTTCATTGCTACTTCATAACTGTAATTTTGCTACTATTATGAATCTTAATGTAAATATCTGACATGCAGGTTGTATTTAGGCAACGCTGTGAAAGGGGATATGACCCACAGGTTGAGAACCGCCATACTAAAGATTCACAAAGGTGACAGACGTCCCATACAGGACACAAGGGAAACTGTATACAGACTTGGGCAAACTGAAGTTTCAAGAAGTTTTAGTTTCATAAAAGCAGGTGTATTCATTATACTCAAGTGCAATGACTTCTATTTCCACCCAAATCTTTACCCTAGTAGCAGCCTGACTGGCCTGACAAAGCAAGTTTATGTCTGCACAGGTGTGGTGGCAGTGGGAGGGCAGGGGGTAAGGGAAGCAGTGAGTGCACGTTTCTAAGTAAAACAAGAAGCAGCTTCCTCTGAGGCTTGGTGTTTGGCTATAAACACACCTAAGTGCAAAATGTTCAACCACACCATGGGAGTATTCGAAACTATGGCAGGAATTAAATTCCTAAAGGAAATTAATGCAAAGTTGCTGATATAGTCTTCTGTGCAATGTGATTTATAGTGTGCATAAAAAATTATAATATATTCATTCATTTTCTCTAATTTTTTATTTTTTTACCTTGTCCTTCTGGAGTTTCACCAAAGGGATTCACTTCCACCTGAGTAGCATCAACTTTCAGAAACAGATTATACAGCTTCTTAATTTGATCTGCAGCCTAAATGTGATCAAGTGAAATGGAATTACACCAAGGCAGTAAAAGAGAATTGATTTTGCTGGATTAATGAAACCTTAAAAATAGCAAGTTACATCTTTATTTTCACTTAGGTTTTCTGAAGGGTAAAACAGAAAAACATAATTATTTAATTTCCACTGCTATTCATTCGAAGAAATTACTCAACTCTCCTCCAGACACCAGAAGACACCATTATCAAGAAAACAAAGTATTTTCAGTATAGCCTAAAATGTTGTTAATCTTTTTGTAAATTATCATGTCCCTATTAGCAGAATTATGCTGCAATATAAGCTACAATCATTAATACAAACAAACTCCACTTAAGAAAAAGGTAAACATAATTTTGAGAGTTTATAATGACTAGGTTTTCCTTATTATGCTGGAATAAAACAGTTATTATATTCATCAATCCAACCCATAATCTGTGAAACAACAATTACCAAGTGTCTAATAGAAACCATTGCAAGGCAGGAAGATGTAAGTCCTTAACAATATAGCTACTGAACAGCACAATTCACACTGAAAACAGTTTTCTCAAAGGCATTAACCTCAAAGGGCAAGAATATCCAAGGTTCCCCTCCCATTTTAGGCCCCTGACTTCATTTTTCTCACTGCTTGAAATTCAGTCATTCATTTCATCTTTTCAACCAACATTTACTCGCTGCCATGAGCTGGGGCTTGGAAATGAGACCATGAATGAAGCCTGACCCCACCTTGGAAAGCCCCCATCTACAACAGACAGAGCACTTGATGGACAGGGTAGGATCAGACAACAATAGCTGAACACTAGGCCTCAGTTTCCTTTCTGCTGCCCTTCATTTCTCAGCCATGGTATCCCTACTGCCATGTTTCACCCAGTGTGCCAATCCTGTGTTATTTACCATCAGATCTGCTTTTAGCCCTCCCCATTCTCTCTGTGTCTCAGAGGGGTTAACTCCTACAGGCTGAGATTTCCAGGTTCCTGGGTCAGCTGGCTCCCGCAGGGTTCAGCCGATGGTAAGCGTGAAGGCACACGGTGGGAGAAGGGGAAAAGCCAGGGTGCTGCTTCTCCTCTCTTTCAGATTGGGGCAGCACGTCCTCCTGGGGTCCTAGCTCCCACTAGTGAAGCCCACCAGGGTTCCAGCCTTAGTATCCAAGGTCAGTAACACCATTGCCTCATTTTGTTCCTCTGATGAACATGCTCTAGGTCACCTTTCTGACCAAACTTCTCAGCTCTTGCAATGCCTATGTAACAAATTCCATCCAGTAAATTCCCACTGGGTAACAGTGGCTCCAGATCTGACAGAACTTCTGAAGATTTAATTCGTGTTATCTTAATCTATTTCATGCCTATTTATAAAATTCCTTAACTCCTAATCTGAAGTCCAGCAGATGTACAAACATACACGAGTATGACTAAATATTTTTAATATTAAATATCTTTATGGGTAGATAATGTACATAAAGGGTAAAAAATCCCCAAAGTAGACAAGGGTTTCCCTGATCCTACCCTGGCCACACAGTTTCTCAGCAGCAGTCACCTTACCAACCTGTCCTCTATCTGAGAGACAGTATCTTCATTTGTATTTGAAAACCAAACTTGGTTCCATACCTTGCTTCTTAATAGATTTTAGTTAGAGATCCTTCATCAGCAACATAAACAGATTGACCTTACTCTTTTAACTGACTGCATAATACCTTATGGTATGGGATGCACCATATTCATTTCATCTTTCACTTAAATAATGGCCATTAAGATGGTTTCTAATGTTTGACCTTACCAAGCGGTCTAGCTATCTCTGTATTATTGTCTATAATACAAGTGATCGAACATTTATAAGATAAATTTTCTAGAGTGGAAAGAAAAGGGGTTTAGGCATTTTAAATATCAAAATTGCTCGCGGTATAAGCTGTACCGGATTCCTTCTCCTATAAACCAGAATCCGAATGATTGTTTTTCCTCTCTCAACCATCAGCCATCTGGATCTTTGTGTGTTAGGTAAAAAGGGTATCTCACATATAATTTTAATTTGAATCTCTTTATTCATGAATGAGTTTAAACATTATTCTATCAGCTTAGAATGTATCTGGATTTCATTTTCTGTGAATTTTGCCTGTTTTCCTATTGAGGTTTTGGTCTTTTTTTTTAGTAATTTATGAAATTGTGTGTTTTTACAGGAAATAAAACTAGCCCTTCATCTCATGTAAATTGCAATTTTTTTCCCCTTTCACATTTATCTTTAAATCATGTTTTATTACTTTTGCCACATGGAAATTAACAATAATGTCACTCTTTTATGACCTCTGGCTTTGTGTCAAACTTCTAAAGGCCAGCTCCATTGTGAGAGTATTTTGTTTAAATTCTCCCATTCCTTTTCCTAGTACTCTTCATGACTTTCTTTCTTTAACATTTACTTTTTTCCCCCCTCCAAATTAAATTTGAATTAAAGTGCAAAGCCAACAAATGCCCCACTGCTGAGTATATTTTGCATTTAGGGAGGTTTTCTAGAGCATCAAGATGAGCTTTCAGTAAGAGTTGCCTGAGGGAGGCACCATGTTATCCTGCGCACTAAGACATCCACCATATTCACACAGCCTCTGCACAGTTAACACTTATTAAATATCTGCTGAATTCACGATTGATTTAATAATAAAGGGAAACTACCTATTAGAATCAATTTCTGGGTACATCTATATGTGAGATCTTATCACATAAAATATATCTAATATAAAATTCCCCTCATCTCAATCATTTTTAAGTGTACATATACTTCAGCAGCGTCAAGTATATTTGCATTGTTGTGTAACCAATCTACAGAATGTCTTCATCTTCCTAAACTGAAACTCGACACTCACTCAAAAATTCTCATTGTCACCTCTTCATCCCTCTGGCAACCACCACTCTACTTTCTGTCTCTATGAATATAACTATTCTAGGTACCTCATTCATAAACATACACAGACAAGGTCAGACAACTAAGTTCACAAAGTTGGCATCGTACATTTAACATTGACAGCACAGTACAAACAACTCAGTAAGGTTTCATAACTTTGGTATATCAGTATCTCACAGCTGTATTCATGTCAACGTGTGGCAGTGTCTTACTAAGTGATATTCATTATTGTTGCGTGTTTTTGTGTGCTGTATGATGATACTTTCAGAAAATAAAGTTTTGGTCATTTCAGAAAAAAAGTTCCAATATTGCTTTGTAGGGTGGTCCACCAGCTTCCCAAAGGGAGTACTTCGAAGGTAACGATATTGATACTTGGCAATAAGGCAATGCAGCACTTTTTTTAGGATGAGTTTGTGAACTTAATTGTCAGACCTTGATATATGTTACATATTATAGGTAACTGTGGAATCATACACTATTTGTCTTTATGTGGCTGGCTTATTTTACTTAGCACAATGCCCCCTCAAGGTTCATCAACTCTTTAGCCTGATTCAAAATCTTCCTTTCTAGAGTTAAGCAAACTTCCTTTGTATTATAGTGTACACCACATTGTGTTTATTTGTTTATCCATCAATATAAACCTGAGACTCTTCAGAACTTCTTAAACCTATGTTAACTTAGTATGAAGCCTGCATTTTCTATATGTTAATGACATTATAGTTAGTAGTCATACTTTAGTACAGCATTTTGGGAATGCTTGCTATTTTATTTTTTACTGTCTTGCAAAGATAGAGTACCAACATTTTTTGAGCAGGGCTGAAGCACAATTAGATCTTACAGACATCTCCAAACCAAGTTAGTTCTCCCTTGCAGATTTTACAAGGGCAAACCCTTATAAGATGTTTATTCTTACAAGGAGAGGCTATAGACCAAAAGGCTATAAGAATTAGACAATAACATTTGCCAGTGCCCAGGTATAATCAGAGAGAATGGCAGGGCCTGTGGCAGTTGAGATTAGCTGCCCTGCTTTCTAAATGGGCTCAAACATTAAAAAATAAACACAGGTCAAATAGAACGTGCTCCTGGTCAACTTGTCAATCAGTTGCTATTGCCATCTACTTTCTCAGTTCATAACCATTCCACATGAAAATTTTTTTCTTTCTTTTATCACCAGCTGTTATTTTAGAGTTAATTTTTACACAATTAAAAAATTAAAATTCCTAAAATCAGAGATATATAGAAGAAAACTTGACGTGTCTGTAAGTACCTTTAAAAATATTTCAATAGGTTAAAAAAGTTTTTTTTTTTTGGGGGGGGGGTTTTCTACTGTTGTTGTTTTGTTTTTTAGATAACGTCTCACTTTGTTGCCCCTGGTAGAGTACCACGGCATCACAGTTCACAACAACCCCAAACTCCTGGGATCAAATGATCCTCTTGCCTCAGTTTTTCATTTTTTAGTAGAAACAGAGTCTTACTCTTGCTCAGGCTGGTCTCAAACCCATGAGCTGAAGTGATCCACCTACCTCAGCCTCCCGGAGCACTAGGATTATGGCATTAGCCACCATGCCCAGCCAATAGGTTAAAAATTTTAAAATACTTTTCTTGCATTCTAGAAAGTATCAATACTCACACATAGTTCTCAAATCTATCCAGACATAGAAGCTGTGATCTTGTTCTAACCTGGTCATCAGATCTTTTCATCAGCCTAAGTCCCAGAGGCTCATGTTGACAATTCATGGCACCTATGTTTTAAAAAATTAATGGCATAGATGATTGTTAAGATATACTCGAGAAACTTACATGCCAGTCATTTGGTAATCCTCTCTTACCCTGAGCTTTGCTTTCTTTGCTTTCAGTTACCCATGGTCAACTGTGGTCCAAAAATTTTAAGTGGAAAGGACAAAATTATGGAATATGATCCTCAGATGGACACAGCATTAAAGTCACCCATATACAGCCAGGCTCATGTCTGTTATCCCAGCACTTTGGGAAGCTAAGGTGGGAGCACTGCTTAAAGCCAGGAATTTGAGACCAGCTTGGTAAACATAGCAAGGCTCTGTCTACCAAAAAAAAGAAAAAAAAAAAGAAAAATGAGCTAGGCACAGTGGCATTTGTCTGTAATCACAGTTAGTTGATAGGCTGAGGCAGGAGGATTGCTTGAGCCCAGGAGTTCAGGGTTACAGTGAGTTAAGATAACATCATTGAACTCCAGACTGGGTGACAGAGAGAGACCCTAAAGGTAAAATAAAACAGAATCATCTATATAATCACTGAAGGATCACAACCCCTACAGCAACACTTTGATGAGCTATAAAAAAAAGAGACAACTTCTGATTACAATGTTCTTCCAAAAGGTTCAGCAATAAGCCTTCAATTATCAAGAATCCTCAGCCATCAGTATTGTTGCTCTTGACATCCAACCACTGACAGTGCCATGGGTTAGTGATCCAGGACAACCTGAGGGTGATGATCCTCCTTCAGAACTATCATCAGAGGGTCTACAGTAGCCTAATGCTACCTGTCCACGTGGTAGGAATGCGTCATTTCATACCACCACAGGGAGGACAGGTGTGGTACAATAAAATGTTCTGAGAGAAAGATACCACATTCACCAACTTTTACTACAGTATGTTGCTACTGTTCCGTTTTATTGTTAGTTACTGTTGTTAATCTCTTCCTGTGCCTAATTTATAAATTAAACTATTATAGGTATGTATGTACAGAAAAAAAACCCCAGAATATATACAGGGTTCAGAACTATCTGAGATTTGAGGCTTCCACTGGTGGTCTTGAAACATAACCCCTGTGGATAAGGGGGAACAACTGTATTCAGTTTTCCCATACCTTTAGTTTTTTTTCAACAAATTCTTGCTCAAATAGATTTTAGTCAGAAACACATACTTGGTAGTTTTTATGTAAGGTAAAATATCAACTTTGCTTTTTGTCATGTCTAATATTAATAAATCACATTTTTGAGATAATAGTTATGAGTCACAGGAAATCTATTCATAATTTTGTAAGGTAATCATTTATATGTTATTCATCCATAAATGCAGTGTCTCCAAATACCTAGACCACATCCTAGATGAAAATTAGGTAACTTTCAAGGTCACACTGAATACCAATTCCTTATGAACTTCTGAGATACCATCTCTCTATGACGAATGACTGTTTAAATGTTTTCCCTTCTCATCTGCCTCCACTATTGACTGTACACTGGTTCTCTAGAGCATTTCACAGATCCCCACAGCTTAAGCAAGGATGATAAAGCAGAGAGTCCCAAACCTACAACTCCAGTGCTCTCCCCAGGCTCCCAAGCCTTATATCCCTTCCGCTGTCCATGAGTAAAATCTAGCTTGTCTACAGCTGAGATCATGGCTCTCTCCTTTGCATCCCCCTCCTGCCCCCTTGCTGTATTCTACTGGCTGGTAGGCTGACCTCTACTGGTCTGTGAGTCCCTGGAGAACAAACACAATTTTTTTTTCCTTATTTATTTATTTATTTATTTATGCAAGGAATAGCTGATTTATTTCAGAAGACGCATCAGCTGGGAGGGAGGAGGCACAGACTGCCTCAAATCCATGTCTCTGGTCAACAGGGTTAGGGGTTTTTATGGGGGTAAAATGAATAACATATAAGGGGAGTGAACATCATTACATGTTTGGGATGGAGTACAGAGCATTCAAGCACTTAAAAATCATTGTACTACATACATCCCATGAATAAAAAATGGTGGGTTAAGTCCCTCCTGGGCAGGGATTTTAGTACTATAATGAGCTAGTATTAACATTATTCATTCTTTCAGCCTTGTGTTTTAGCTCAGTGGGTCCATGGACACAATCTGCAGTGGCGTATCACTTATCTTGTATTTGGATAAACAGCTGGTGTAAGTCTCTGTAGTTATCTCAGGGCTGCAAAGAGTTTCACCATTCCTGGGAAAAAACTTACAACATATTTGTTCCGTATCATACATACCATTTTTAGGGCAAAGAACTTGGCTGAGTTTACAAAGTAAACGTCATTCCAGAGTCCTTTTTCCAGTTAAAGTGGTTGGTGCCAATTCTTCAACTAAGCAACTATGCAGACTAAGCAAACTTGATCCACCTTCTAATTGCTGGATATTTTATCATCACATTGATGCCACACCCTGCATCCGAGGCGGTAGCTGAGGGCCAGCGCTGGAGCTTTGGTGCCACCAATGCTGGACTTGTAAGACCAGGCACCGCCTGCATGAGAAGTCGGGTTGCTGGCCTGCAGGCCCAGTTGACAGCACTCAGCGACCCAGAGGCAGCCCAGCCCTGGCCAGCCCCATTAGCTTGTGCAGGGGCCCAAGCTTCAGCTGTAGTAGCAGCCCCACTCACAGTGGGGGCCAAAGGCCCAGCAAAGTGTCCCCAAAGGGATGATTTCATCCAGTGTTTCCTCAGATGCAATGATGCCACTGATAAGGGCTATTTTTCATTGCCTCTGTTCCGCAGGGCCCAGTAGAGTGAGCAGCACCCAACTAGTGCTCCCTCCTAGCAGCTAGCAAATGAAGATTTAAAGCCTTTCACAAAGTTGGCAATGAAAAAAGAAAAAATAAATAATAAATAATAAATTAAACAATTTCCTTCCTTTCCTCAATTAATTAAGTTAAAAATGCACTGACATTAGAACTACTTAATGACCCAAGTCCTTACATGCTCACTTTCCTTCCATAAGTAACTCGTTCAAAGCCTTGAGTTGGAGGCCCTGGGAAAACACCATTAAGCCATTTAAGAGCTATAAATAACTCTTCATTTACTCTTATCATATGTAGTGGTGGGGGAGTGTCTTATTATGTTCATAATAGTATTACTCCTTCTCTAGAACTCTCCATTGTGTTCACCTCCTGAGGTTTCAAAGCATGTGATCAGCAGATTTTGCCCACTTTTGATTTATTCTCCTGTCACATAAAACCCCTATTAGTGACTTCCTATGAAACTCTTCAAAATGGACAATCCAGATGAGTTGTTTTACTTATTCATGAAACTTAATCACTTGAGCAACTAACATACAGCTCATGCACTTTGGAGGCTGCTGGCCACACGCAGTAGGCAAGATGGGCAAAGGCTCTGCCTGTGGTGCAAGGGGCCTTCAAATAAAGAAGAGAAATACAGACATACACAGGACGTGAGAAGGTACACAAGGTCACCGAGCACCCTCTGGAGCTGGCTGTAGGACAGTGTTGCTAAAACACACAAACTGCACGGGACAGGGGCTCTCGGTGACCATCACCCCTTATAAATGTCACACGAATGGCTAGTGTAGCCTCATTCTCAGGAGGTGAAACCACCCACATATCCAGGAATCTCCCAGTATCTTCCTTTCAACAAATCACTCCCCTGGCATCTCTCTTCCAGCTTCAGAAATGACAGTTCCCCTAACTGTTCACTGAACTGCGGCCCTTTCTATCTCATCCTGACGTTTAGTCCCACATGATCCTGGCCTCTCCTCCCATCTTGAATCTTTTGCTTTCCAAGGGAGCCTTTACTCCCATTTTCAAATAAGTACTGTCCTTCCTTCATTTAAACATGTATATTTTTTAAAGTTTTATTCTGCTTTACCCTTCTTTAACTTCCCTGCTATCACGATCAAACTTCTAGAGATAGAGTTGCTCAAAAGACAAAGACAGAAAGAGAAGAGCACAAAACCTAATGGGAACAGGGCTGTCTGACTACATCAAAGGATTTGCTCTGTAACCAGTGTGCAGCCCAAGGCCAGCAACGCACATGCTCACACGCACGGACATTCATGCATGCAATCTAAGTATGTAGTAACAGAGGAGGAAAAAGTACGGAGTAACGGAGGAGAAGAAAATTAGTCAGTAAATTCTCAGTAATGGAGGAGAAGAAAAGTAGTCAGTAAATTCTTCTGATGTAGCTGTGGGACAAGGAAGGCAGCCTAGACATATGCAGTGAACTGGACCAGAGGCAGAGCAGGCCACTGATGCTCAACAGCTCTGAGGACAATTTTTGTGTCTTTGAAGCCCAGGTATATCATTACTAAATTGGCTTATTTTAAGATGTTCTCCATGAAAGATCACCTTCATGACATCAATATTCATCTCCAATACCTATTAGCTATGAAAGAAGAGCAATTAGTTAAGTAATGTGTATTATTAATAACGATGACAATTGACCTTTAGGGAGCACTGAAATAAGCACTTTCCACATTATTGTATTCAATTCCCAGAACAAACCTCTCCAGCAGGCAGGGACATCATCCCTATTTTACAGACATGACACTGAGGTTCAGATGGGCTCAATCAGACACCTGCCAGGTAGCAGTAGCAGCAATGCTACAGAAAAACATAAAGAGAGTACCATACGCTGTGAAGTGTACCTGCAAGCAACACGCGCATGCACACACGCAGAAATAAATACATAAATACAAATGTCATAAATACCCTCTTTTGGAACAACAGGAAAATACTTTTCTTCATCGTAAACAATTGGAGGAAAAAAATTTCAAAACAATAAATAATCCTGTTTCTTGATAATCACAAACATTAGAGGCAATTAAGCAAGTTCCCATGTGTTTTGTGGAATAAGACAGACACAGTGCCTTCAACCCGATTGTGTACCTGGTTTTTCAAAGGCCCGAGGAAGCCTAGATTTTCTGCCATCCGTTGTGCCTGGCTGTCCTTTATCCCTTCAAAAATGTCAATTTGCTCCTAGTAAAAATGAATCAAATGAAAAAAAAATTCAGACAGCGAAGTGAGAAGATTTACAACTTCAAAAGAAAATGCTTAGTATTTATTTGTGAAAGAGTAATTAAAGTGTGGCACCCTTCCAGAGATCTCTGAGAGGGGCTATGGCAAATGCCTAGAGGGTATGTTTTAATTAGCAGACCATCTATGAAACAGTCCTTCCAAAAACTATGTAATTCTTCAAGGTGGCATGTTGACAAGACAATCTGATGCCAGTTTTCACTTTTAATTACTATACAGATGGCAATGACGAATATTTAGTCAGTTAATGTTTATGACATCTTTTGGAAGGCTTCCACAGTAAGGTTTTCCTACCTAACATTGCTATTAAGTTTAGAGTTTGTCATGCATAGGTTAAATATTACCTTAAGATTTAAACACTCTATTGGTGATGATAATTACTTATGATACTATAGCTCTACAAAATGCCATTCTTCCAAAGACACTGAGCATGGTTCATGTACATTATGAACACACATTTGCTTGTTAAATAAAATGGCTTATTTTAAATAATGTTAATTTTGAAAATGGCTAGGTATAAGTGGTAAGTGCCTGTGTAAAGCCTCAATTTCACTTCCAAGGTATTAATAGTTAACTATATAACTTTGGTGAAAATATTTTAAATCCAATAGAGCAGGTCCTCAAATAATATTGTTTTGTTCAATGTTATTTTGTTAGAACAAAACCCAATTCCTGGCTGGGCTCATGTCTGCCTGGAGTTTACACATTGTCTCTACATCTGTGTAGGTTTTCTCTGGACAATTCGGTTTTCAGCCATACCCCAAAGCCTTTCCTGTTAGGAAAGTAGATTCCTGGCGGATCTACTTGGTCCCTGTGTGAGTAAGGGTGGGTATGCGCGTGTGAGTGTGCCTTGAGATGGCATGATATCTGCAGGATGGTTGCTACCTTGTTCCCTGAGCTACCAGAATAGGCTCCAAATACCTGAGAACCTGAGTTAAAATAACTGGATAAATTATCATCTTACTTATTATTGCGAACATTTCTGAAATTTATATATGGCTCACTTTTATTTCAATGTGTAATATCAGAAGTGTTTTGGTCTTTAATTAGAGGTTGGGTGATGTTTTTGTGACCAGAAATATGCCATAGGAACTTAACTCTTATTTATATCAATTAGCCTGAGGTAAAACTGGTTTTGTGATAGACGATTTCGATTCCAGTCACAGTTTCAAGAATCTGTCAAAAGAAGTTAAGTGAACACTTACTACACATTATCTAGACAAAGAGATTTAGGAAATAAAATCTCCCCTTTCCAAGAGAAATAACATCATGTTCTAAAAGAAATAATGAATGCTCCTGTTAGAAATTTTGCATGTGATTTTGATACTAAGAATCCAGTTTAAAAACCGAATTATATACCAGGCATGGTGGTGCCCACCTGTAATCCTTCCACTCTAGGAGGCTGAGAGAGGTGGACTGATTGAGCTCAGGAGTTTGAGACCAGCCTGAACGAGAGTGAGACCCATCTCCACTAAAAATAGAAAAACCAGCAGGGCTTTGCGGCAAGTGCCTGTAGTCCCAGCTGCTCAGGAGCCTGAGGCAGGAGGATCACTTCAGCTCAAGAATTTGAGGTTACTATGGGCTACAATGAAGCCACAGCACCCAACCCCACAGTGACAGAGTGAGATTCTGTCTCAAAAAGAACAAAAACAAATAACACTAGGATTATAGTTCTCAGGACCTTGTATCTTTGTCCTGAAGGCTGACATAGGGTAAGAAACACTTTATGTATACATCATCACATTTAATCCTCACAGTTTCATGGGGGAGAAATCATTCCATTTTTGTTTTACTGATTTAAAAAATAAGTTAGAGACTTTGACAAACTTGCTAACTAATGAATTTGACCTCAGATCTCTTTTACTTGAAAATAATCTTCGTATCAATAAAAAGGACACGATTTTAAGGCCTGAAACAAACTGACAGCATCTGAACCTTAGAAAGATACTATAACAGCTTCCATAGTTGACCACCTCAAGTTGACCTAATTTTCACAGACCACACATGTGCCACAGTACTCAATGGACATTCCTTACGTTGACCACCTCTGTATGTTGACCAGTTTGTTACAGTCCTTGGGTGGTCACCTTACAGAGGATCTACTACACCTTACATCAGTAGTATTGAGAGACTTCAAGGCAGTCTCCATTGCACATCTAGTATCCTAGGAGAGAATGTCTGGTTCACACATAATGTTAAATGGGGCAGAGTTAACCCAGGGAAAATAAAAATGTCACAGTCCTCTCACATTGGTTAATTCTTGGGGCAGGTTGGATGGAAAGAAAAAAAAGAAGAAGAAAAGGCTGGAGAAGGAAAGAGGAAAGAAAGAGAAAAGGCAAAGAACAAAGCCCTTCAATATTGAATACCTTGATTGTACCCAACTTTCAACTGGATACTCAATAAGAAAAATAACTTAGTATCTTCATACCTTAAGTCACTGAGACAGATTTATTGCTCCCAGCCTTAGACTCCAAATTAAATATTTAACAGCTTCTACAATAATAATCAATTAATCCAGGGTGGCCAAGAATTTAGATACCTTAAAAATAAGTTCTGGATTCGAAGCAGCCACCTCTTCAATATCAACTCCCCCCTGGGGGCTGCCCACCAGCATAGGGCCATTGCAGGACCGGTCCATCAGAATCGCCAGGTAGGTTTCTCTGGAAATGTCCAAAGCTTCAGCAACCATCACCT
>CAUYPK010154760.1:0-117997 GCA_963574355.1 Loris lydekkerianus | reverse complement strand
GGCCAAGTAAGCCAGCAGCAGGGGATCATGGGAAGCTCCAGTGAGCCAGCAGCAGGGGATCATGGGAAGGGCCAAGTAAGCCAGCAAGCCAGAAGTAGGAGATCATGGGAAGCTCCAAGTGAGCCAGGGATCATGGGAAGCTCCAAGTGAGCCAGTAGCAGGAGATCATGGAAAGAGCCAAATAAGCCAATCAGCCAGCAGTGAGGGGTCATGGGAAGCTCCAAGGGGATCATGGGAAGGGACAAGTAAGCAGCAAACCAGCAGCAGGCATCAATCATGGGAGATGCTATGTAAGCCAGCAGCAGGCGATCATGGGAAACACCAAGTGGGCAAGCACAGGGAATCATGAGAAGTACCAAGTAAGCCAGCAGCAGAGGATCAATCATGGGAAATCATATTTAAGCCAGCCATACAGTATCATGGGAATTGCCAAGTAAGACAGCAGCAAAAGATCTATCATGGGAGATGCTATGTAAGCCAGTAGCACAGAATCATGGGAGCAAGTCAGCAGTAGGGGATCATGGGAAACACCAAGTGACCCAGCAGCAGGGCACCATGGGAAGTAAGGAAACCAGCAGCAGTGGATCAAGCCATCATGGGAAGTACCAAGAAGCCAGTGGCAGGGGATCATGGGAGGTGCTAAGCTGGGCCAACAGACAGAGGGATAGACGTTAATCTTTTCATCTAGGTCATCTTGGAAGAGGTAGAGAATAAGCAAGGAAAAAACTCATTCCTTAAGATTAACACTGTTGTATTCTCAGTGCCAACCATAGTAGGCCCACACTAAATTTTTGTTATATGAAAGAACTAATATGTGAATAGGTAACTCCCCAAACAATTAATTAATGAGTGTACAAATATGTTCCTATATGTTCCAGGCATCATGTTAGTCTCCCAGGATAAATACACCTGTGAGCCACACCAGACCTGTACCCTCATGGCACCTGCTACCCAGGGAAATGAGAACATCTGCCGACTTGTGAGCACCCACTATGTGCCAGGCACTGTGCTAGCCATGCAGCATTTATATTGGTCAACCCCATCAGCCACTAGATGTTAGTGGCTTCACTCCCTTCTCAGTTGAGGAAACTAAGGCTGAGAGAGTTCGTGTGAGTTAAGATCACACAGAATAAAGCAGTAACAACACTTGGTTTTAAACCCAGATCCGGCTGTTTCCCTTGTCTGCCATTTTCTTCTATACTGAGCTATTTCCTCTCATAAGGGGAGGAAAAAGGAGTGAGAAGGCCTTCCTTTGGAGGGTCCTAGAAGGCAACCCCCAAAAGCACTGTGACTAAGAAGAGGGCACTGCAAGGGTTTGGGGACCCTTTAGAGTCCAGGCCCACCCATGTTCACTTCCTCATCATCGCCACTTCACCATTTTATTCCAGAGCCCCTCAGTTCTTAGGTTATTTCTGGCCCCAGGGCCTTTGCATATGCTGTTTGCTCTTTTTGACCTAGCTAATTCTTTCTAATGTCTCAAGGCTCTGCATAGACATCACTGCCTCCAGCAAGTCACCTCTGACTTCTCCCCCACTTGACTGGGTTTGGGCCCCTGCCTAGTCCCTATCTCATCATAACCCTCAGTGTTGGCTGGGTGCTGTGGCTCATGCCTATAATCCCAGCATTCTGGGCGACCAAGGTGGGTGGATTGCTTGAGTTCAGGAGTTTGAGACCAGCCTGAGCAAGAGTAAGACCCCATCTCTAAATATAGCTGGGCGTTGTGGCAGGCACCTGTAGTCCCAGCTAGTAGGGAGGCTGAGGCAAGAGGATCCCTTGAGCCTAGGAGTTTGAGGTTGCTGTGAGCTGTGATGCTACAGCACTCTGCTGAGGGCAACAAAATAAGACTCTGTCTCAGAAAAACAAAACAAAACACCCTCAAGGTTCCTTTGCTTGTGCACATCTGCTGCTGGCCTGGAAGCTTAGATTCATTTGTTTTGTACTCACTGTACATCAGGTGAGTCCATTTCCGTACCTGAACTCAATTAATTCTCACAGCAATTAACTGGGCACAACAAAGGTACTTTTGTGATTCCGATCTTACAAACGAGGAATTAAGGTGCAGAGAGGTTAAAACACTTGACTAAGGTGCCATAGGTGGTAAGCTGCCAGCCTGGGAGGCGAACACAAGCACTGTGGTTCCCAGTCTGCACTCTCCACCACCCTGCTGCCTGGCCTTCCACAACTCCATAAATCAAAGTCAAAAAGAAGGAAAAAAAAATCAATCAATCAAAGCCAATGGGGAGGTCCCATCAGTGGCCTGGGCATGACTAAAACCCCTCATCCTCACCCTAAGGCGGTGTCTTAGCATGGTGGGAGATGTTGACCTGCAGGGAGTAGGCAGTTCCAACTCAGGAGAAAGGCAGAGGGCAGGGGGAGCTGGGAGAGTAGGCACAGAGGAGCTGTCCTCCCTCTATCCTATTTGGTGGGTCGTGATGCTTTTCTGCCCTTACCAAGACCTTTTCTTCTGGATAATGGGGATGTGCTCACAGCTGGGCCCTATTGCTTTGGCTCAATTCAGGCACTGTGCACTATATTCCCCAGCTTCCCAACTTTTTCCTTTAAACAAGTCAGGCTGATGAGAACTCATGTTCTTGTCTTCCCATCTCACTGCCTGTCCCATCATCAGCCAGCCCCTTTGACTCCCTGACACCCGCTGGGCCAAAGTACCCTTCTGGCTTCCAGGGCAGACCACACACGATAGCAGGACATGGGATTTAATGAACACCTATCTAGGCCATGTTTTGTGTCCCTTCCATGGTGTTTGGTGAGAAGGGGAGGAGTCTGAACTCTGACCCAACATGCCCGAGAGATTAAAGTGATTTCCCTAGGGCTGCGTCTCTAGTGACTGGGACAAACATAATTCACACCTAGGGCTGCACGTTAGAAAATGCAAGAAAACTGGCTGTTCAATTCCACATCTCCTGTGTGGCTCCTCCTTAACATATAATCTCTTTTGTGCAGCCCTTTCTCTGATAATCGGCAGACATGAGAAGTGAGCAGATCAGCAGGGGCCAACCACGTTCACAGAAGAAATGAGTCCCAGGGAGGCCGAGTGGCCTGGGGAAGGTTTGGCTAAGAAGCTGGCTTCAGGGCTTGAGCCCAGCTCATGAGCGGCATGTCTCTCCCTTTCTTCATAGTTCTCCCCAGTCATACCTGTGGGAACCCAGGGAGGCTGACCAATGGTGTCCAGCAGGGCTCAACCTTCAACCTGGGTGACAAGGTCCGCTACAGCTGCAACCCCGGCTTCTTCCTGGAGGGCCACGCCGTGCTCACCTGCCATGCCAGCTCTGAGAACAGTGCCACGTGGGACTTCCCCCTGCCCTCCTGCAGAGGTAGGTGACCAGAGTTGGGTCTGCGGGGGTGGGCAGTGGCTGGGACAGTATGCTGGGGCTGCTGGTGGCATCCAGTCTCAAAGCAAAGGCTATACCCCAGCAGGGCATGGGGTACCCACCATGGGGAGCCAAAGTCTAGGGAGCACTGAAGGTTCTTAGGGGCCCCAGGTATTCTAGAGGCTTTTAACCTCACCTGAGCTCCTAGCCTTCATATATGCATCCTCTGCATCAACAAACTTATTTTTAGCCAGTCTGCCCTGCCTGCTGCCCTGTAGTCTCAGATGAAACATCGTTTCTCTCCCCTACAGACCATCTCTCCTCTTGCGCACAGATTGTTCCCCCAACAGGTTCTGTAGTGAACCTTCCCGCAGCAATTTCTTTCCAGTTTCTTATAAATGCACCCTCTCTCCCTATCTAATAGCTCCTTCCTCTCCACCTCCAGAATGATCAAAACCACCTTAGCCCAACCGTACCTCTCCCCCAAAACCTCTCCTCAATGCTATGTGGGCCTCATCCTCCCAGCTAGAGTGACCAACTTGTTTGCCCAGGACTTTCCCATTTTTAGTCCCGAAAAATCCCACATCCTGGCAAATCACAACATTGGTCATCCTCCTCCCAGTCTTTTCCTTATCCCTTCCCCAACTCATAACAGCCGTGCGCATTTCTAAAATAATTTCCAGTGGCTATCATGGTAAAAATAACACATGGCCATTTTTAAAAGCTTAGAAAATACAGAAAAGAATAAAGAAGAAATAAAATTTGCCCGTTTCGACCACACTTTTTATGTATTTTCTTCCTATCTTCGAATACATATCACACACATGCAAATAGTACAAATAGCACATAAATTGAGATTATGATTCATGTAGAAAAATTGTAACCACCTTTGAAAAACAACCACATTGTGCCATAGAATTTCCAATGACATGTCCTGAAAGTCCCAGACGGCCTCGTCTCTCCTTTTTACTTCCCACTTACTCCGCAGCAGAGGGGGCTTTGCCCCAGTAGTCTACATCATGCTGCCAAATCAGATGAGAATTATCTTGGCCCTCATATTTCTTGACGTCCTACAGTCATTTGCACTATTGACTACCTTTTCCTTCTTGAAACTCTCATCTTCACATCCTGTGGATACAGAACACCTACCTATCAGTCAAGGGGTAGAGCGTGATTGGTACAAGTAGCTCCTCCTTTGGTCCCAGTTTTACTTTTCTCTTGGAGGAAGCTTCTCTGTAATTATTATCACAAGACTAGCTCCAGGGATAAGCAGCTGCCTCCTCCCACCACATGCACACATTTTTATTATCGACTCCAGGGGTGAACATCACTTGGTATGCATACCTATTCCCCTTCTTCCCACTTGCAATGCAGACATAAGTAATTGATCATAGCATCGCTACTACCTGAGCCCAGGCACAGCTGCAAATGCCTTCCCAACAGGCAAGCCACCGCCAATCAATCTGACTTGCCACTTGATTTCACCTTTGTTTATACCTCCTCAGCCAATACAATCAGCCTCAGCCATGGTGATCCTTCTTGGTGGAGTCCAGGGGAACTAGAATGTGTTTCCTGTCTTCTTAAGTCCTGTCTTCTCGGACTCCATTTCTAACTGGGGACTTGCCTCTTCAGGAGATTGACCAAACCTGTCAGGTGAAACCTGGGCTCCTACCTACACGTGCATGGCCTAACCACAGCCTGGAGCCACCACGGTGTCTGCCTATCCTTGTAGCATCTGTGCTCACTGCCACCCCCTGCCCTGGGGATGTGACGGTTAACATTCTGATATTCCAAGGAGGGTGTGAGAGTTGTGACATCATGATAGAATATGAGATATGATAGTAAATGAAATTGATCATTCAAGGTGTAAAATATAAGCCACAGCTCTTTCCTTTTGCAACACTACGAGTATTATGCCCTTTTGTTTAAAATAGAAACTAAAAAATCAGTATAATCCGAGAATTAGATGCAGAAGGGGTATCACTCTGCTGGGTGGAGTATAACTCACATCATATCCCGTGCTAATGTAGTAGAAATTCACTATTTCCTATAGTATCGTCAGAAATCTTGGTCCAGTTTAGCATCCTATGACCTAGAACTCACTGCAATGCTTCTCTTCCCCTGGTTCTGCTCTGCCAACTTAGGTCAAGAACTTGGCCCACAGTTTTTTTTATGCCCCCCCCCTAGAAAAAAATATAAAAAACACTAGCAAAAGTGTTTGTATGTAGTGCAGCCGTGGTGGAAGATTTGTGGCAATGCAAGGCGCTTACATCTCAGCAACGCCAGGGTCTTCGGATGAAAGTATGAGCGATCATGGGCCTCCAGGTCCTTTGGAAGCTTCTCCCCAGCTCTGACTTGGCATGGCCAGCTTCCCCGGGGGTGTCCATTGTGCCTGCTCATTTCTCTCCAGCCTCTGCCACCTTGATGCAGCCTGCATCTTGGCCCCATTTTTCGAATTTTCATCAACTTCTTAGGCACAGAGCCTGATTTCCTCTTCCTTATAATCTCCCTCTCCCACCTAAGTTACTTAGGTATAAGGTGATATTTTCCTGAACAAAGAAGAAACTCTGGGATTGGCTGTTAAAATATCTTTTTGGTTAACTCCACTAGCCAGAGATAAGAGATGAGGGCTATCTCAGGGAGCTCTTCCTTTGCCAGATCTTGGCCATGAAGTCCAGGGTCATGGAGCTTAGGCATGGAGAGGCCCCAGGTGGGGGGATGCCACTTGTCCAGCATTCACATCACATGTCCCTACCTCCGGCCCATCCAGCCCCTCCAGCCTCTGCCCCATCCTAGCTTCAGGGCCATATAAATGTTGGACCCACTGCTGAACCCCTGGATGGCACATCTAAACCCTAACTCTTTCTGTTTTCCCCAAACCTGCTATTTTTGCTGTCTCCCCCAGCTCAGTGAAGAGTGGCCCCACCCACAGCAGCCAAGCCAGACACCGCGGGGTGTCTTCTTACAATCTTGATTTCCTTGCTGCCTGCATCATTAGCCACCATGTCCCTCTGCACCAGTCCATCCCCTCCATGCTCTGCCACCCTTCAGGTGACAGTCTGGATCCTCTCATCTCTCCCCTACCTCACTGCAGGTATCCCTCTGTGGGTAACCGTGCTCCAGCCCCCACTGCTCACACATTTCTTAGTCCTTTCTCCACTGCTGCAGTGAAATTTCTAAGGCACAGACAGATGAAGTCACCCATCGCATGGCTTGGACTCTTGTCAGTGACTCTTCTTCACAGGCAGGGTCAAGTTCAAATGCCTTAGCATGGAGCACAAGGCCTCTCCAAAGAGCCGCAGACTGACCTTCTAGTCTTCTCTTAAGTAGCCTCCACTTTAGCCACACCAGAGAATGCTCCTTTCCGAACACACCAGGGAGGCCAGCTGAGGGTGTCAAATGTTGCTTTCAGAAGGGCTTCAAGCCCAGGAGACTCCCTGCTGCCCAAGGAGGCAGAGATGTGGATTTGCTCAAAGGCTGGGAGAGAACAGAATGGCTCTCCAGCTCTTAGAACCCCCAGGGCCACCGCCACCAACTTCCCTGTGCTTCAGGTCTATTTCTTGATTCCAGTTCACCACAAGCTGCAGTCCTCAGTATTTTGAGACATGTCCTGAGTAACATCAGTGATTTTCTGAAAGTGATTTTCCAAACTTCTCTTCCTTAGGAACAAAGGGCGCTCGCCATGTGCCCACAGTCTGTCAGGGGCGGCCGTCACACCAGAGTTAGTGGGTTCATGCTCAGGAAGGATTAGAAGCTTTTTGGTCTTTCTTCTTCTTGCATGGAACCCTCAAGGATGACATCTGTGAGTGGATAAACCTCATGCACAGGGCAGGGGTCTGTAAATATTTGTTGAATGAACGGCTGTCTGGATGGCTCTAATTCACCACCGGGATCGTGCAGGCCTACGAACCCGAAAGGGAAATTGCTGGCCTGGATTCCTGCACCTGCTCAGTCACTCCGAATGACAGGATCTCTTTAAGTCCAGAGTTTCCTGGAGCAGCTTGGAGAGCTGTACGTGTCTGCTTCATCCAGGAGATGCGATACGCCCAGCTGAAAGGTGGGCTCGGTCTAGGGATACAGTGCAAACCAAGGGGACTAGGGAGCGGCAGGAATCCAGGGGGCAGAATGGTTTGAGGCCGACCCCGAGTAGCCTCATCCCAAGGATCCTGGCCCCTCGAGGCTTGGCCCAGCTGGCAGAGGGAAGGAGGCAGTGCCTGTGACTTCCCTTCACTTTGTACCACTCTGGGCATATTTTCAAAGGCAGAGGGCCCTGGGAGGTGCTGAGTTTTGGTAACCCCTTTGATCCATAAGAAGGAAAACTGTGGATTTCAGCAACCAGCCTCTGACTTGTGCAGGGCCCTGGATCAAAGAAGGCTCCATGGGGAAGGAACAGAGTTCAGATGCTCTGGGAGGCTGAGAGGCAGGTGGTAGAGAGAAAGCCGGCTTGAGCAAGAAGTGCCTGGCTTCTGAGGTTCAAGCCAAACACTGCAGGCTGCCACCAGACCTGGGGAAATGGGCGTTTGGTGTGCAACAGTGTGGACTCCAAGTGTCGAATTGTATTCCAGATTTTCTGGCCCTAGGGAGAGAAGCCTACAGAACGTGAAAGAGGAGTGGCAGCGTTAGGCACAGAAGGGGGTGAAGTCAGACTGGGTTCACTCTAACTGTGCCAGCTCATGGCTGTGTGGTCGCCAGCATCCTGCTAAACCTCTCTGAGTTATAGAGGTGAAAAAGCTAGCAGCCTGACAGGGCTGATTTCTTGCTCATTCTTTTACTCAGCTGTTCAGTAACTTTCTACTGCCAGCCAGTCATTGATTCAATTGTGAATTTATTAACTGTCTATTAAGTGTCAGATATTCCTCTAGTTACAGAGAATTGAAGCAATGAACAAGTCAGACCAAATTCCACGATCTTATGGTGTTTACATTCTGGCAGACAGGAAGCAGGAAATAGATAGAGCCAACTAAATAAATTTCAGGTGGTGGTGGGAGCTATGCAGGAAATAAAGTAGCTAGTGAGGAGGAAGCTGCTTTAGATGGAGCAGACGGGAACAGCGACATCTGATCTCAATCTTGAATAACAAGAAGAAGACCTGGGGAAGGGCATCCTGGCAAAAGTGACAGCAAGTGCAAAGGTCCTGAGGTGGGAAAGAACTTGACCAGATCCCTGTGGCCTAAGTAGAGTGAAAGGCAGGTGGAGAGGGCAGAGCTGTGGGGAAGCAGGGTAGGAAGTTCGGGTTTGGTTTTGAGTGTAGGAGGAGATAGCCAGGGAGAGTTCTCAGCAGTGGTGTGGTTCAATTTCACTTAATTTTTTCAAAAGATGCCCTTGGATAATGGAAAGGAGAGAGTGTGTAGTTGAGTGAGGGGTGCAATGGGAAGACAAATTAGGAGGCAGCCATCACAGGCAGCCGGGTGGAGACGTCACATCTCCATCAGGGGGGGCCGTGGCAGAGGTGGAGGCACACGAGTAGACAGGGCTGTGGCTCGTGGTGCAGCCGACAGGCCTCGCTGACGGATTAGATGCAGGTGCTGATGGAATGAAGGCTCAACGCTGACTCCTAGGCTATCCTGGACCGTGGGTGAGTGGGGATGTCAATGACCAAGATGGGGTGACTAGGGCAGGGGGCAGGAAGCATGTGCCTCAAAACGGCTCCAGACAGCTCCAGGGGAAGTTTGAGACACCCCTGAGACATCCCAGTGGGAGTATTGATTCTGGGATCTGGGAGGAGTCAAAAACTGGAAAGAGGTCTGAGAGAGGCAGAAGGGCCCCTAGGGCAGCCCTGCAGTTAGCAAAGGGGGTCTGGGCTCTGCGTGCTGGGCCCCCTTGTGTCGGCCAAGAGGAACAACACACAGAGAGCAGCAAATGCTGTGCTGGACGCAGGGCGGACCCCAGGCGCTCTGAGCGCTGGGGTCTTGGCGTGGAGCATGGCTACCCGACGCCAGTCCTTATGCTAGAGTTCCTCGCTTCGGCTCGGATCACTAGTACTTCTGCCATCACTATTACTGTAGCAGAACATTTTACAACATGGGCTCTGGAGTCCATTCACCTGGATTCACATCCTTGCCACGCGTACCTCGCTGAGTGGCTTTGGGCCAGTCGCTCAACCCCCCAGTTTTCTCATTTGCAAGTGGGAATAGTAACAGTACTTCACTCATAAGTTGGAAGTGAGGTTTGAGCTGATAAATGCTAAGCATCTCGAGGGCCTTGCTCCTAGTAGTGACTTGATGACAGTCAACTATCATTGTGATCCTTACTGCCACGGCCCCACCAGCCTGCATGTACTAAGCCCAAACTATGTGCTAGACCCTATGTTACCCAATTTAACCCTCACAAAACCCTAGGAAGTTAGAGGATTGTTATCTCCTCTTACCAGCAAGGGAAGGATGGCCCAAGGAGTTGCCATGGTTTGTCCATGGCATCATGGCCCTTGGATTCAGCCCCGGTCTGCGTGCCTAACAGCCATAATCTTGGCCACTTCTTTTCCACTACAAGCAAGGAGGGTGGCCTTAGGCCTTTGGCAGGAGACTCACAAACACTGTAACTTCCAGAGCTCCATCAGCCTGGGAGTCCAAGGCCCGAGAGCGTGGTCCTTGGGTGGCTTCATCCCCTGGATGGGTCCCCCGGGTCAGAGACTGCTGGTCTCCTGTGGTTCCTCTTGACCTTCCACTTTAACTTGTGCTGTGAGCTCTTTAGGAGAGATGCCTCTGGGAAAGGGCCTGAGGTCTTTCTGCTGGACAGAAGCTGCTACAGGACAGGGGGCAGGGTCTGCGAGGAGCTACCTCTCCTTTATGAAGAAAGTCTAACCCGAGGCTCACCCACCTCCACCTGAGCACCAGCTCCCTGCCTGGGCCCCTCAGGCAGAGGAGAGGGAAGCAGGAGGAGGCTTCTTATTCTTCTAAAGCCCCATCTCTAGGGTCTGGGCTTGCCTGCTCCTATATCAGGGGCAGCCTGACAGTAATAGGGGCCCGGATGGCAGAGAACTAGATGGATAATGGCATGGCCAAGAGTCACAGTGTCCTGAGTTCAAACCCTGGCCCCTCAGAAGTTTAAAAAACTCACTGAGCCTCCATTTTCTCATCTGCCAAATGAGTGTGCTAATATCTATCTTTTCAAGAGGTTTGAGGATTTAATGAGAAAATGCAGGTGAAGGATTTTACACAATGCTTGGCCCATAATGAAAACTCAGCAAAGAATTATATAGTCAAATACGGCATCCTCTCCACGCTCATCAACCAACCCCCTTAGATGGCCGCAGCTATGGAAGGATTATGGGGCAAAAGTGATGTTCTTGGGACTGGGTTATTTTTTAATTTTAAGGACCATCTTTAATAAAGCTAAGGATAAAGGGCAGAGTCTAGAGCCTCCCAGAGGAGGGTGCTGAGGAAGCTGCGCAGGTGGTGGAGACCACGCGTGGGCAGGGATTCCCCAAGCTGTATAATAGGGGGACGGTTGCTGCACTGGGGCACAGCTGCCTGGCTCGCTTTCTTTTCTCTGGAATTGCATCATGGCAGCTTCTCCCTCGTTTTGAATGAAATGGGCCTGTGGGCATTCTCATCTCCTGGAGGCTGAGTGACCCTGGAGAGGATGACATGAACAGAAGCCAATGTGAAGACCCCAAAGCTTCCAGGCATCCAAGATGGTGCCCTGGAGTTAGCTTGAAACAGGGTGGCTAATGTGCTGTTTCCTCCATTCCTACCTGAGGTGGGCTGTCGTAGACATCCAGGGGGACTGAGGGACAGTTCTCTAAGATTATCGATAACTGAAGAAATTTCACTAGTACTTAACATTGATCATAAACAAAGTCATAAGCTTGGGAAGTCAGTATAACACACCTGCGGCTCAGGACACGCACAACTTCGTGGCAGTGCATGGTGCCCATTGCCAGAGAAGGAGGAAGTGTAAATGAATATTTTAGAGCAGTGGTGTCAGCCGAAGGCTATATTTTATTAGTCTGAAGTTGTAACCGTGAAATATGATGCCTTGTGTTAAAGTGTGAGAAAACCTTCGAACAGCTTTTTACAGGATCTTCGGTCAAAACAAGATGGTACAAGAGTAAGGGTGGCAGGGGAACCCAAGAAGCAAGCTGGCTGAAGTGGCAAAGGTGCCATCTTCAGAGTATGTGAGCGGTTCTGGCCAGAGGGTCTCAAGTTCCAAAGGACTCAGTTCCAGCACAGTCCAGAAGTCATCTGACTAAAATTGGGAAGTTTGAATATCTCAGAATGGCTTTCCAAGCCATTGTTGAGCAGGAAGGAGATGGCTATCCTGGTACCAGAAAGACTCAACTAGAATCCTGGCTTAATAACTTCCTGTGTGACTTTGGGAAAGTCACTTAATCTCTCTGAGCTTTGGTCCCCTGTTACCTTTGTTTGTTCAACAGATATTTATTGAGTGCCTGCTACATACCAGGAAATGTGCTAGGTGGTAATGACAGAACAGACATGGACCCTGTCCTCATGGTTTTTACTGTATAGACATTAAATAAATAATGACATGATAGATCAATTAATGAAAGTTCATGATGTACTGAAAGCGTATGATGGGGGCAGAGGGTGTTCTGTTTCCGTAAAGACCCTTGAGGAAGTGATACTGAATCTGAGGAGGGGCCAAGCCCTTGTTTCCTACCACAGAGGTAGAGAAGAAGAATGCAGAAGGAGAAAATAACACTTCTGAAGGTTCTAGAGCAGCATGATCAGGTGCTGTGGCTCACGCTTATAATCCTTGTACTCTCGGAGGCCAAGGCAGATGGATCACTTGAGCTCAGGAGTTCTGAGACCAGCCTGAGCAAGAGTGAGACCCTGTCTCTACTAAAAATAGCCAGGTATCATGGCAGGCACCTGTAGTCCCAGCTACTCAGGAGGCAGAGGTAAGAGGATCACTTGAGCCCAGGAATTTGAGGTCGTTGTAAGCTGTGATGCCACAGCACTCTACCCAGGGCCAGTGGCAAAAAAAAAAAAAAAGCCAGAAGTCAGTAGATACAGACCCACAAAAACAAAAAACTCAATTTAATTCAAATTGGGGAGGGGGGTTGTTGTGCTCTCACCCAGCAGGCACAATGTAAGGGTTTATGGCACACCTCGAGGTGAGGGCCACAACTACAACAGGGACCTTACCTAACAAACACTAAGATTATAACCTAATTGTTTGTACCCCCATATTAATCTGAAAGAAAAAAGGGGTGGGGGAGAGGAGCTAGGAGGAGGCCAGGGTCTGGGATGGTGGGGAGGGGCTTTCTAACAGAGAGCTGTGTAATCAGATCTCTGCCCACCAGTGTCCCCCTGGCCTCTGTGAAGAATGGACAGGCTGGGGGAAGAGGGAGGCTTGTTACCCAGGAGGGGGCTTCATGGCTATGGTCACCTTTGGGCATGATATGGCTTAGAGTAGAACAGTAGCAGTGACTGTGGGGGACAGAGAACAGAAAGGCTACCAGGGCTAGGTCACAGTGGATGTGGGGGTGCAGGAAGAGCCTCCTGCGTGGGGAGCTAGTGAGCAGTGCTGACACCCTCCAGGACGGGAACTCTGGGAGAAGCAGGTTTTGTGTTAGGAGAGGATGAGGTGGTCTTGGTGGGCTGAGATATTCCACAAGGACAACGTGGAATATCTAAGGGTTGGGTTCCCAAGGCCACCTTCGATGGAAAGCTGTGGGGTCACTATCTTTCCCGCAAGACCTGCTTCCCCTTGGCATTCCCTCTTGTCCACCTGGGTGCGTAGGCCATGAGGACCGCAGACCTGGTTGGAGACTTCTCCATGCCGAGTATCTGCCCAGCTAGGCCCTAATCCTCTCTGCAGCCCCGAGCTGTCCTGCTCCCCTCCCAACACCTCTCTGGTGACCTGCTCACTGTCCACAGTTCCCCTCCCTCCTGGACTGCCCTTTCTGTCCTCTTAAGTGCCTTGGCTGCTGCCTGCTCCAGAAAGTGTCCCTTCTGTCCCCAGCCTTCTCTGCTCCCTGCAGCAAGTCCCCACTTCACTCTGCTGACTCCCGCCTCACAATCTCTGGTTTCCAGGCCCACAGACCCAGCAGTGGGATGCACACTCATCACGGGCGTGGGTCTAAGTGGTTGAAGAGCACGTCCTCTTCCTCCCCTGCCCGCTCCATCTCTCCCCTCCCATACCACTGCCTCACTCTGGGCCCTTGATGATCGGAACAGCCTCTTCTCTGTTCTCCCTGTCTCTGGTAACCCACCTGCCCCCAACTACACCATCCATCCATTACTAGGGCCAAAGTCATCATTGTCAAGTAGGCCTGGGCTCCTCTTTCCTGCTGAAAACCCTCTTCTCCCTACCTACCATGGTCACCTGCCTGGTCCAGGCCAGACTCCTCAGGGGTTTCTGAGCTGACCTTTGCCCTCCTTCCCATTTCAGCTCCCAATGTTCCACTTATGCGCACAACACTCTTCTCGTGCTGGGGAGCCAGCCTGGTGCCTAGTGGCCTGGCTAGGCCTTCTTGCCCCAAGCGCTTGTTTCTTCCTTCCTTCCTCCTCCTCTCAGCACAGTCCTCCTTTGTCAGAGTTTCCTCCACTGTCCCTTCCTCCACTGTGATTTGCTGGCCCTCGTGCAGCCAAGAGTAAGCCCCTGTGAACAGGGCTGCAGATGGCTCTGCCTGGTGTAGTCAGGGCCAGTGGCAGGACTACTGGGCATGGGCAGGCCCGGTGCTTGCTGGGAACGCCACTGACAAATCTCCCGTATGCTGGCTGGCTTCTGTGGTTTATCTCCCTGGTAATGTTCACGTAGAACTTATTTACATCAGAAGGAGACAAACTCTGCCTCGGATGTCAGACTTCACAGCCTCCTGCCAGAGAAAGAGTCAGAACGGATATGCTGTGCAACTTGATAACACCAATAAACAGCACCACTGCCCTGGATTTGAAGCCAACAAGGCCCAGCTTGCCTCCCTTCCCTCTCTCCCGGAGCCTGAGAGAAAGGGACCTCAGCTCCTCTGCTCAACATTCAAGGCCCTTCTCACTGTAGCCCTTGCTTTCCTGCCCAGCCCAGCTCTATCATCTCTGCTTATCCCTTCAAGTTCAGAGCTCCTACCTAGGAAGTCCCTAAGCATGCCATACCCCCCAACTTCAATGACTCTTGCTCTTTCTCTGCCACCCTCTCCCCTGAGGTTCAGCAGGCAGGCAGGTCTCAGTTAGTGGAACGTACAGCTCAGTGCCCAGAGTGCAGCCAGACCCTGACTACCTCTCGCTGTTCCAACCTGGTCCAAGCCACCATCACCTCTCACCCAGATTACTGGGGCAATCTCAAGAGGCCCCCAGCTTTTGCCCTTACCCTCTTTGATTCATGGTCGACATGGCAGCCAGAGGGATCCTGTTAATAACACAAATGAGATCTCATCATCCTCTGCCTGGCGTCCTCATTAGAGTAAAGGTCCACATCCTTACAGGGCCTCTAAGGCCCTCCATGGTCTGGCCTCCACTGCCCTTGCTCCCTGCTGCTCTCCCACTGTTCCAGCCCCCGCGTCTCTTGGTGTTCTTCCACGGTGCCAGCCTCTGCACCCCATGGCCTTAGTGTTTACTGTTCCATCTTCCCAGAATGTGCTTCACTCTCCCAGACAACCACATGGCTCCTTCTCTCACTCTTTCAGATCTTGGCTCAAATGCTAACTGCTCAGTGAGGCTTTCCCTGACCACCCTTTCTGAAATGTCCATATCTCGCTCCCAACCCAGGATACACTGTGTGCCCCTCCACACTTATCACCACCTCATAACCACAGGGTTTACTTAGTCATCTGGAAATCATCTTTATCCCTCTGACTAGAGTGTAAGCTCTGTGAGGATCGGGGTTCTTTTTTGTTATATTCACAGCTGAATCCCTGGCACCTAGAACAGTGGCTGACACATGGGTAGGTGATCAATAAGCAGTTGTTGAATGAATGAATGTCTCAACAAAAATGTCTCTTGCCTACATCCCATGTGCTATCACTGTCCTTTGAGCACCTCCACTGTAACAATTCCAAATGGCCTCTGCTGGTTTGCCTCCCCCAGCCCCTGAGAAACACTAAGAGCAGGGATGGAATCAGACATTTCATATCATAGTGCTGCCCCCAGCCCAGTGTTTGGCACCCAGAAGATGCCCAGTTAACAGGTGTGGGAAGAGAGCATTCGTGGGTACCTACTGTGTGTGAGGCCCTTTCCTTTCTCTGCTCGTTATCTACCTGACAGGTGACTTTTATCACCGTCATACATTATTTAGAAGTCGGCTCATGGCTTTCTTGACTCTGTAGAATGGTCTTAGTAAGAATTGTTCAAAGCCACTAACCAAACTCACTTTTGTCTCTAGCCCACATGGCTCCTACACATCTGTTAATTTCTTCTCATCACTGGACACCCCACAGACGTGCCCAGCAGTCTATGTCCAAACCTCAGCTGGTTGCCTCCGCACCGCAAGGTGTGCCTGGATTCCCTGCCCCCAGGAAATAGCACCTCTCCTCTGTGCGTATGCTTCTGCCACAAACTGGATTTCATACCCCCAGTTGCGGAGTCCTGTAGATTCTACTTCTTAAATATCCCTTGAATAAGTCCCTTTTCCATCCACCCCACAGCCTCACCCAGCCTCTCCTGGGCTTTGGTGACTACATCCACCAAGGGCACCTGCGTGCTTCCTGACTCAGACCTCTGCTCTGCCCCAGCCAGTGTTCTTTCTAAAATGAAAGTTGAATCCTATTTCTTTACTAGTGGAAGGAAGAGGAGAACTTAGCGCTCACTGGGCTTCTGCCATATGCCAGCCCCTGGCTAATGTCCCTTTAGTTTTCCTGTTCGGTTTTACCACAACAAGCCAGTGTACAGAGAAGAAAACTGAGGCTTAGAGAAAGAGATTGCCCAAGGTCACACATGTGCCTGGGGGCCTGCGAAGCCCAAATTCAAATCTAAACCTTTCTGACCTGGCTACTTCCAATCTTTTTGATCCAGTGCTCTCTCTCACATGGCTCCTTTTCACACTTTTATCACCATCATACATTATTCCTTTCTGCTCACCCTAGCGCATTTTTATATCTGTGTTTTCTGTTCTTTCCCTCTCTGCCTAGTGAACTCCTATTTATCCTTCAAAACCCACCTCCTCTGTTCAGCTTTCCTGAATTGACTTATCCAAGCAAAGTTATTTGCTCCCTATGTCCTCGAAGTGTGAATTTTACTCTTGGGAGACAGAAGAGTGTCTTGGTTAACAGAGTAGACCCTGCAGGGATTTGAATTCATCTCCTTCTACTATGAATTTTGTCGTCACCTTTGGGAAGTGACTGAATCTCTTTGTGCTTCAGTTTCCTCACCTGTAAAATGGGAAAAAGTACTTCATAGGGTCACAGTTAAAATTAAATGAAATGCGCATACTACTTAGAATAGCATCTGGCATATTATAAATGCTCAACAGATTTTTGGTTAATGTAAAAAATAATAATAAAAATAAATGCTCAATAAATACTAGCTTTCATTATTGTTCCCGTGCTGGATCTCATATACAGTGGAACACCAACAGTCGTTTTCCCTGCTATATCGTTTAGCTCACATCTCTAATGTGGCATATGCTACACATTGCAGCTGGAGGGAGCAGAGAGCAGAGAGAAGTCACTAAAGTTCCAGGGAATTGGGCAGTACCAAGAGGTGGGATTGAGAGAACTGCCTTGGACAAGGGCACAGCACCAGCACTCATCTGGCCAGCGGACAGCGCAGGAGGAAAGATTGCAGCGTCTGGCCAGGCTGTAACAGGTGCAGAATGCCCTTTGAGTTTTGCCCTAGAGAGGGCATAAGTTTAGTTTTGTTTCATCACATCTGAAGTTGATCCAGTCTGATGAGAAGAAACATCCTAGCCACTCAACCAGTCACCATGGAAACCCGTGTGCCAGCTGATTTCTTCCTGGCGTGGTAGTTAAGAGTGTACGAACAGCTCTGCCACTCCGTAGCTGTGTGACCTGGGCCAAGTCACTTAACCTCCCTGTGCCTTGGTTTCCTTGCTCTGTTACGTGAGAACACTAACATTCTATCTAACGTTCTCTTACCCTCCCGTGGTAAGGGATATAGAAGCATCTGGCATCATTATTCGAATGATACCCTGGCCAGTTCAGACCAGGATCTTATCTGACCTGTTCGCACACGTCCTTCATGGGTGAAGCCCACAGTCATTTCTAGGGCCTGGAAAGCAGACCACTCACATGAATCTCTTTCTCTGCACCCACAGCGGACGATGCCTGTGGCGGGACCCTGCGGGGCCAGAGCGGCATCATCTCCAGCCCCCACTTCCCCTCGGAGTACCATAACAATGCCGACTGCACGTGGACCATCCTGGCTGAGCTGGGAGACACCATCGCCCTAGTCTTTATTGACTTCCAGCTGGAAGATGGTTACGACTTTCTGGAAGTCACAGGGACCGAAGGCTCCTCCCTCTGGTAAGCACATCTTGCCCCCTTCCTTTCTTCCCTGTTCTCTGCACCTATGAATTACCCCATGTGCATAGTCACCTCGTGCTGGACCTACAGCCAGAGGCTCTTTGCCACTTCCTTACACCTTTTGCTGGAGTCCTTTCATCTCATCATGATGAGAAATCACTGCTTATTTTTAGAGCTGGGGTAAAATTTTACAGTGATTTTGATATCTGATTTGAAGCATGTTCTTACTGAAAAATTTCATGATGGGCCTTGAGGTTGAATAACTTGCATTAAGGCAAAAAATGTTCTGATCTCAGGATGTGGACAGGGTCCAGGAAAATGGTTTGAAATATTGCTCCATTTCTGCAAGACATAAGCATTGTGTCCAGCAAGGGGACTGGAAGCCTAAGTGGCAATTGCTTTTCCCACTCACGGGGTCCTGAGCCGGAGGAAAGGCGTGATTTCTCAGTGTCGCAAGGGAAGGACTAACCCTCCCCCTCTTGTTCTGGCTTTGCTAAAACGTGTGGGCTCTTCTCTGCTGTGCTCCATGGAGGTTCTTAGGTGTCCGTGGGTTAGGGAGGAGGTGGATGGTTGAAGACTTGCCAGCCTTTGTTCCTGTTGTCTCCCAGACTTGGACTCATGGGATATGCTGAAGTTGGGGTAGGTTTAAGGTAGTATCCAGCTTTCTGTTTGGATGGCAAGCTCCATAAATGCTGTTGTGGCATTTGGGAAATTCTCTTGTATTCTCCTTGTGGCTGTGTTATCAGGATGAGGGCATCAGGAGACCTTTGGCAGTACGTTAGGAGGCAATAGAAGGATATGTTCAAACACACTTCAGGCAAGGACGGGGCATGGTCACAGCCCTCGCTGTTGCACAGTGCCAGAGGAAGGCAGCGCTCGGTGTGCAGGGATGGAAGATGGGGAAGGTATCGCTGAGGATTCCGAGTGGAGAAGTTGGGTTGAAAGTTTAGATGAGCCTTCACTGAACTGGAATCTTGATGACCTGCCCAGCCCAAAGACCCTCAGGTTCCCTGCCTCTTTTTGTAACACACCTGTTTTGTTGATCCTAAGTGTAATGAGTGTGCTCCTTATAGGAAACATAGTAAATACACAAAGGCGTGGAGAAATAAATAACAGATTGTTACAAGTTTGATGAGAAATAAATAACAGATTGTTACAAGTTTGATGTACTCCCCTTTGACCTTTTTTGCTTGACCTAGATCAAACTGGGTGGCTATTTATATATATTTTAATATTACCAAGTTAGAATCCTAATATGTCTGCAGTCACATATTTTTAGCTTAACGTTGAGTCTTGAAAATTTTTCCTATATCATTACAGATGCTTCCAAGTTATAAAATGTTTGATAATTATATAATTTGTTGAGCATTTTCTACCAAAATGCACCAGGCCAGTTCTAAGCTCTTCAGAACTATAATTCATTTCATCTTCATAAAAACTATAAACTGGGTAGCATAATTATCCTCCTTTTACAGATGAGGAAAATGAGGTCCAGAGGTTATGCTATTTATTGAGGTCACACAGTTAGTAAGGAGCAGAGCTGGGATTCAACCCCAGTTTAACCTGATTCCAAAGCCTATCTTCTAATCTAAGCCATGACATCGTACTATGACGTGCTGCACCTGTGCTGGTTTTCCCTGGCTTTGTAGCATTCCCGGGTAAGACTGTGGTACGGTTCACTCACCAGATAGATCTCTTATCAGGTTCTTCTCAGGTTTTCGCTCCTATGTACAGGTGCCAAGGGGAATATTCCTGCTAGTTCCCTTTCTTCCAAGGCCTCTTTCTACTCACTTGTTTATCTGTGGGCCAAATGGTCTCCTCCTGCATCTGCCCCCAGGTGTGAGCCTATACATTGTCCAAACTTCTGGAGTGAAATGAAACTGAAGGAGTATCCCTTTTCCTATTAAGTCACTCAGTGGGAAAGGAATTAAATGGAGGAAAATGTTTGGGGAGTCATTCAAAGCTCTTTGCTGTAAGATTAAATTATTTACAGGGTTGGTGTGACCATTCCGAGGCAGAATGTATTTGTTGTTCTAATTTATACTTGCTCAGCAATTATGGGTAAACAAACTTGGAGGCCCAAGTTACGTGTGGGAAGCATCAGCTCCCTCCCTTGCCCCTCTCCTTTATGTATCCCTGGATTCCTGTAAAAAATTGATGCTGCTAGTTTATGAGTATCCTGCTTTTGTTAGCATATATTAAGATTGCAGGCTGTTCTCTCGCGTTCTGTGCCAAGGCATAGAAAGACAGCAGCTCCTGTTAGACAAGATGGATTTGAACAACTGGGCATCCCTTTACCTGTTGAGAAGACAGGAACTACCTTGAAAGAAAAAAAAAAGAAAGAAAAAAAAGAAAAAGAAAACATCTGTCTCCCTTGCCAAACAGCAAGTTCCCATTGATTGAAGAAGGGTGGCATACAAAAGCTCTAACTCAAGTCCCACACTCTTCTCCTCCCCCAAATAAGATGACAAGAAGAGATTTTTAATTAGGGGGCTCCAATTGTTTGGATTTCACAGACCAGTAAAAATTCCCAAACGATTAGAGAAACATACCATTGGTAATTTTTATGGTAGAAGAAAACCTGCCAACTCTTCAGGATGTTATTTCATAAAACAAAGGGCAGTAAATGATCTGTGGGTAACCTTGTGCTGACACCCTGAAAGCTGGTGAGGGGGGTGCGTGTGAGCTGCAGTGTGTGTCCTTTGCTGGAGTTCACTGATCTGCCGTGTATGCACCAATCAGAGGACCGACTCTTCCTGTTCTGCTGGCCCATGACCAGCCTTTGGGAATCCAACAATACGTTTTGAACTGTTACTATGGTGAACGTTGAACCCTGTAGCTCTGAAACGTTGAGAGATTCCCTAGTATTTTAGACTCAGTCCCCTTAAAGTTAATTGCTTCGTGTGTGTATGTGACTGTATGTGTGTGTGAGATTTTTTTTGTGTGTGTGTGTGTGACTGACCATGAACCAAAGCTGGCCTTGGACTGGCAGAGGTTTCTGGTCTGGACAGTAGATTTGGTACTGCTCCCCCGTTGCACACATGCAAACACACCACACACTCACACACTGCCAAGTCACCTCTGACACACATCCCTGCAAGTCATAAACAAGTACACATCCCTGAGTCATGGCCCCAGGTCCCCTTAAACACACACACAGTGCCTCTACCCCCACTTGTATATCTAGTTCACTGAACTGAATTCAGGGGCCAGATTTTTCTCTGGGGGTGTGACCCTTCTGGGGGTGTGATGTCGTTCCTGGTTCTGCTCTGACCCTCCTGGAGCCTATTCCTGCCCATCACATTATAGGAAAGTGCTCTCATCACTGCCAAAGTGCCCAGGAGGCCTCTGGAGTCTTTCAGAGGGCTGGGATGGGGGATGCAAAAGACCCCTTTACGACGTGGGGAGCTGACTCCCCAGAGGGCATCAGGATCCTGCTCTCATAAGTAGCAGTGATTACCACCCACCATGGAGCTAGCCTCCCCATTAGTGCAGAAAACCAGTGACATGAAGGCCACCGAGAAGCTACTAGACCCGGAATCTCTCTCCTCCTCCCTCTGCATCATGCTCAATACCACTGAGCCTTGGCCGGGCGCAGTAGTTCATGCCTGTAATCTTAGCCCTCCTGGAGGCTGAGGCAGGTGGATGCCTGAGCTCACAAGTTGGAGATCAGCCTGAGCAAGAGCAAGACCCCATCTCAAAAAATAGCTGGGCGTTGTGGTGGGCACCTCTAGTCCCAGCTACATGGGAGGGTGAGGCAAAAGGATCAATTGAGCCCAAGAGTTGGAGGTTGCTGTGAGCTATGATGCCAGAGCACTCAACTGGGTGCCAGAGTGAGATTCTGTCTCAAAAAAAAAAAAAAAAAAAAGAAAAAGAAAAATACCCCTGAGTCTCCCCAGAATCCTCCCTGGGCTACACTAAAGGAGGAAAAGCCACATGTTCCCTCCAGGAATATTGGAGAGAGGCTTGTGCAGTTTCCTGGGATTAGACTGTGAGCCTGCTTCTTGGCATCTAACTGAGGAGTGAGCAGTCTTGGGAGTCAGACAGACTTGGACTCAAAACTCAGATCTTCCTTTTAGTAGTTGCTTCATTTTGGATATTTATTAACCTCTCACTGGGTCTAAGTTTCCACATTTGAAAAATGGGCTCATCATACCAACCTGCAAAGCATGTTGGGAGGGCTAAACATGTGAAGGGCTGCCTGGTTCACCACAGACACGATCCTCCTGGGAGGGAAACCAGAGGCAGTAGGAGCTCACCCTTTGAGGGGAAAGTGGCAAGATGAGGTATCTCCAATAACCCGGGGATTCACTGCCCACTGCCTGGTCCCCCTGAGGCCATTATCCCAGCCTTCTAGCCCAGTGACATCTCACCAGGCAGAAAGGCACAGCCCCAACGGCTCCAGCTTCCAGGGGAATTGCTGGGAAATCCGGGTGAAGTTGGCTTGTGGAGAGTCCCTGGGTCAGACTGCAGGATGCCCTTTCAAAGGTCAGAAAGAGGGACAGTGATTTCTTTGAAACTGCCTTCCTAGAGCTGTACTTTGTGAGCACAGTGTGACAACATCACTGCTCTGCCTGGACTCAGCCCCAGACTGACCAATTAGCTGCTTTGCCAGAAAAGTAGAAGAGGACCCCACTCACTCAGCTGCCACCGCCTGCTCTGTCAGGGGCTCTGCAGGGAGCGAGGCACAGCCCCCAACCTGAAGGGCCCTGAAGCAGGGACAGAAAGCACAGAGCAGCGTCCCTGAAGTAGGGACAGAAAGCATAGAGCAGTGTCCGAGGAAGCAATGTCACCACACAGAGAGGGGAGGGGTGCTGGGCCTGGCTTCCCTCTGCTCTGTCCATGAGTCTGGGGGTCCTGCTGGGCCCTCCTCTGTCCTCTCTCCCCGACCCCTGTGGCAATTTCTTCCTGCAACAGGGAAGGCCGAGCCAGGATCTGACCTGCACTCAGAATGGAAGTCCCCCTTGTCCTCAGGGCCAGCGGCAGTGCCAGCATCTGAGTGTGTGGGGTGTACGGTGGAGGAGGGGACCCCACAGCTCCTTCCCACATGTGGCATTTCAGTGTAGACCTTGGACTGTCCCTCCCCCTGTTTCTTTTGTCAGACTCTGTGGGCCAGTCTCAGGGGGTAATTCTCGGCCCCTCTTCCCTGCATTACATTTTGGTTTACTTTTTTTCATTTGTTTCTTTCAGATCCTTGAGGCTCTGCCTGCCCATTCTCTACATCCCCTGCACTCCCAGGCCCCTGCACTCCCAGGCCCAGTCCTCACAGATCTATATGTGACACATACTTGCTTCCACCAAACACTGAAAACAAAAGAGAGCATGCTCCAGGGTTCAGAGGACACTGCCCAGGGTGAGAGAGCAAGGCCTCAAGGCAGAGGCTACACTTGAAATGGGCCCAGAAGGGCAGGTGCCTTCCGATGTAGGAGACGGCATGGGGGGAGGCATTCTTCCCTGGCTTCTGCCAAAGTGCAGGGGCTCCTCACATCCCCGGGACATGGGCTCAAGAGAAAGTGGTCCCAGGAATTCTCTAAGGAGAATGTTCCCCCCCCCCCGGTGGGTGAGCCTAGGCTGCTCCCTGGGAGGGAATAGCAGAGCACAGCCTGTTTGTCCTCCCAGGTCCCAGCCCTGCCTGGATAGACTTTGGCTATTTTGGGAGAGAGGATTTCCCTGAAAAGCAGGCTCCTTCCCCCGCCCTCTGGATCCGGCAACTGACCCTTTTGAGTTTCACATTAAACTTCCTCAACTCATACTTCCTTTTTACCTCATAAGAGCCATGGGGGGGGGGGTGTTTCTTCACCTCTCTCCCCCTTTATTTGTTTTGTTCTTATAGGCGGGGATACAAAAACTTCTGTCTACTCTGCGGACATTCAGTTTGAAATTTTTCCCAATAATGCACTTTCTCCTCTTGAAAGGCCTTGTTTTAATTATTAGGGCTTTTACACCAGGAATTTGGGCCAACTAGAACCATTTGATCTCAGCAAATTTTAACTAAACGTTTCATTCAGGAACAGTGAGATTCAGATGTAGTTAGAATGAGAACAGCATGCCAATGGGAATTTGTTAATAGTAACTATTCATTTATTTATATATTCACATGTACTTTATCAAATCATTGGTTTAGATTAACATTCTTTATTACTTTCCCCCTATTTATTTTCTGTAATCATTTATTGAGATCCTTCTTTGTTTTGTTTTTTTTTTTTAATTAATTAATTTATTTATTTATTTATTGTGGAGAAGGGGCGGGGAAAGAAGGCGGGGGAAGAGGTGCGTGACAGGGTTGGGACAGTGGCATGGTACCACATTGGCTGTATCTAGGTAGAGGCGGTTTCAGGCCGGGCCTTGCTGAGGAGATCCTTCTTTGAAGTAGCCTCTCCCAGGCGTTAGAGAGACAAAGACACAATCTGCGTCCCTGACAAGGTATTTGTTCACCCTACAAATGTTTATGTAATAGCCATGCACCATGCTGGACCCTGGAGCTCACAGTCAGGTGAAGAGGCAGAATATCATTAAATGTTTTACAACTGTGTATGAAGTACTTCGCTATAAGGTGTAAAGAAGTTCCCCCAGGGACTGAAAAGAGAAAGGCAATAGCTGGGACTCTTTTGGTTTAAGAAATAGAAACCCATCTCCAGCTGACTCAAGCTAAACAGGGTACATGGTGGCTTCCATAACTGAAAAGTCCAGGACGGGCTTCAGGAAGTGCTGGATCAAGGTGTGCCAATGGTGTTTCTCCTGCTCCCTGGCTTTGAAGGACTCCTACATGTCAGCTTTTTTCTCAGGCATACTTTCCCCAGGAGGTGGCAAAGGTGAGCACCATCGGCTCTCCATAGCCCATGTGTTTTAGCAATCTCAGCAGAAGGGGAACATCCCTTCTCAGATGGTTCCTGCACAAACCCTCACATGAACGTTGCTTGGACCAGATTGGGTCACGTGTCCACCCCTTCATGTAGCCAGGGGTGCTGTCACTGACCAGACCCAAGTCACATGACTGTCTGCCCACCCCAAAACAAAAATGGAAACTGTCCTCTGCACACATTGTCAGTCTTCCTGTCAGATGGGCGTGGTGCTGGAAGGACTCAGATGAGTCCCACAGAGGACGGTTTTTGAGCTGAACTGAGGGGTGAGATTTTGCCACTGGCGCAGGCATGTGGGGCACTGCATGTTAGGTGCAGGGAGCAAGGGATGAGATTCCCACAGTGCAGGAAGAGCCTGGGCCAGAGGAAACCTGCCCCTGTCTATTAGCCAGAGAGGTTGCCACTGGCTGGGGGAAGCTGTTGACAGCTATAAGATAATCCCTCTGGACTTTAAGTGGGTCAAACTGGAAGGCCCAGAAACCAGCTGTGAAACTTTCTTGTGACCACTCAGGCAAGGGATAACCCCTGAACTGTAGCAGTTGTAAAGAGGTGGAGAGGAGGAGGCTGATGAAACTTGGGTGACATTCCCAAGTTTCTGGCTGCATGACTGAGGAGGGGGCATTTACTGAGCAGGGGAACACTCAGGGAAGGAGTGGGGTTGGGTGGGGAGAGGGCTGGCAGTGCCTCTTGGTCTCTCCAGCACCAAATGGGCACCAGATGATAGAGAAATCAAGGCCTCAGCAAGAAAGGAAATGGGACTGGATACTGGCATGCAGCTGCCCTCAACCACTCACCCACAGTCTTTGGGATAAGACTGGTGAGCGTGGGCAATGAAATCGTAGCTCCACCTGAAAGTGTGTTTAAGTCAGTAGCCCAGCAGGATGCTCAGAAGTCATCTTCCTGACGAGCTCCTCCAGCATCCATTTTTTGGCAGTATCTCCTTCGTCGTCATCACTGTTGCCTGACCATCTCCATCTTCATTACCATCGTCTGTCCATTTACTGATTCACTGATTCAAACAAGCTGACTACTTATGCCCTTCTCCTGTTTGGCCTTGGGCTTGGCGCTGGGACTGCAGTGGTAGAGAAGACTAATAAGGCCCCTGCCTTTGTGAAACTTACGTCTGGGAGAGATGGCACTAATAATATTTACAAAGCAAATGAAAAATACAGCTGTGATGTGTGCCATAAAGTTAACGAACGGGATAGGAATAGTAAGCGGGGACCCTATTATGAGATAAAAAGGCCAGGGAAGACCTGGGGGGGGGGGGGTGTAGGAGATAAGCTGAGACCTGATTGTTGAGAGGGGACTCCAGGGGAAGAGCTCAGGGCAGAGGAAACTGTGCTTATAAAGACCCATCATCACAACATCCTATTCACCTGTGAACTTCATACGTGGAAGTAGCATGGGCCTAGTAGCCTTCCTTTGTAGCTTTATCCTCTGAAGGTCAAGAGCAAGGCAGGGCCAAGGTCTCCAGCTGTCAGAGATGCTCAGAAAACAGCTCAGAGGCACATGGCTGAGGATGCTGACCCCTCCTTGGTTGAGCTGGTAAGCGAATGGGCCTCTTCCTGCTGAGATTCAAAACCCCCCACTTTCCTGAGGGTTTCCGGCTTCCTCGCTTCTCTCTCCTTCTCTGCCACATTACAACGCTCTGAGCCACACTGAGAAAACTGTTCTTTTTTGATGAAGCCCATGAAATTGCATCTGTTATATCCATCAGGAGCCAGGCCATAAATAACCAGCCCTTTAAAATCTCATCTCCTGTATCTCTCGGAGTTGGAAATAGCATTACAAGCTCCGCAGCCTAGCAGTTGGAAGGGATTAGTGGCCTAGCGTGCTGCTGGCATGAACACGTCCGGAGCGGCGAGGGCCGGGCCTCCACCACTCTCCACGGACTATCAACGTGACTTCCTTGCTTCCGTGGGCACGGACTTGCTCTCAAGTGGGGAAGAACAGCCGCAGCTGGAAGGAGCAGGAAGTGAGCCGGTGTTGTCTCAGTGGGCAGAGTGGCTCAGAAAGCTTGTGACTTGGCCAAGTCCTGTGCGTGGGAAACTGTGGTTGAGCACACTGTGCGTCGGACTGCACGCAACAGGTTTGTACTAAGTGCCTCATCTGCAAGGAGGCCTGTGCCAGAACTGCAAAGGGCCCTGGACAACAGGACGCTGTCCTCCACCTGTCCTGAGGAGCTACTGAGACAGATGGAAGGAGCTCTGGCCCTTCCAGAAACCCCTCATTCTGGCAAGATCTGTCTTCTACAATGACATCCGTTCATTCAGAACATCCATAAGGCCCCTCCTGGTCTCTATTTTCAAGTTTGTTCACAAATGTTTGTTCTGCTTACCCACTCTGGGCTCATCATACCCAGCGTTTCATACTGGTTTGCCTCTGTCTTTATGCTGCAGCCTCTCCCCGGGAATTAAGTCCTTGGTTCTACCCCTAAACCTGTATTTTTTTTTACTCTCCTTTTCTTCTGCTCCAGTGGCTGGTATGTGATACCCACACACTCACCAGGGATGCAAGATTCACACACAAAACCAGCAATGACATCTGAAGGAGGAGCAAAATCATCTCTGTTGATGTTCACAGGTTGGGTCATAAGAGAAAAGAGAGGGCAAGGATGGTTTGAACAAACCAGGGAGGCTTCACAGAGGAGACGGACCTCTAGCATCCCTGGAAATTTCCCATTCACACTTCAGAAGGGCGATCTAAACTGGCTGCCTCTGGGTCTTCTCTTCCCCTTCCCTCCTCACCTGCTGCACCCTCCCCCTCCTCCCCTCCAGCCTTCCCCCTGAAACGACTCAGGTTAAGATCCTCGTCAGGGAACCGCCCCCACCCTGCCCTGCCCACTTGCAGTCGCCCACTCCAGAAGGTATTTTTCCTGCCTTGTCTTGCTGGACACTCTGGATGACTTTACACTGTTGCTTACTTTCTCCTTCCAGAACTCTGCTTTCTCTTTGCCTCCCTGTTTGCTTCATGCTGATTCTTCTTGGACCTCTGGCCACTGTTCTGTGTCTCCTTTGATGTCCCCAGGGCTCTGTTCTTTCTTGCCTTAGTTCTCTGCTCACTGCACACACTCTCCCTGGGGAACTCACCTGCTCATGGCTTCAGTCACCACCTATTTGACTCCCAAACCTGGCTTCCTAGGCCAGCCTCCCCACTGTCCATTCCCTGTTGGACATCCCTACCTCAAGGCACTGCTGATACCCCCAACTCAACTTGTCCCAATCTGCTCATGATTGACCCTTAAATAGGGCAATTCCTTTCTTAGTTTATGATACCACCATCTACCTCGTTATGCAAAAATCTGGGAATCATCCCCAATTAATTCCTGTCTCTCTCACCAGTCACATTCAATTAGCTGTTGAGTTGTCCCAGCGTACCTCCTATAATGTGTCTTTCTATCCTTGCTGCCACCTCCTGAATTCAGCTCATCATCTTTTCTTCTTTGTGGAATGTAATAGCCTCCTTACTGATCTCCCAGCATCTTGGCACTCTCCAATTCATCCTCCTCACTGCTACCAGAAGGGCTTAATTAAAATGCAGATCTGACATGCTAAGCCCCAGGCAAAAGCTTTCAATCATCTTCTGTTGTCTACAGAATAGAACTCAGTCCCTTGATAAGGTACCAGAGGCCCATGTGGATCTAACCCTTGCCTACACCCCAGCCTCATCTCTTGCCACTTCCTTCCTTGAATTTCATTAACCCTAACATTCAGTGGTGTAGCAGCACTAAGGTTTATTTCTTGCTCATCTTACATTTCTGTCATGAGACAGAGGGAGTGGCTGTGATCTACATGGTCGTGCACGTGAGTATCCAGGCTCAAGGAGGTTCCACTGTCTTGTAACCCCAACAGCTGGACACATGGCCTTCTCCAAGGCCATGGCAGGGAAAGTGAGTGGAGAATCCACCTGGGCTTTTCATGACCTAGCCCAGATGTGATATGCATCACTTCCAACTCATTTTGCCTTGGCCAGAAACAGGCACGTGGCCCAGCCTCTCCGCAAGGGAGCCAGGAAATGTGGATGAGCAGATTAAATGCTTGGTAAACCAACCTCTGTGCCACACCTCATATTTCAGCAAACTGTCCTGGTTCCTGGCAAAGGCCAGCCCCTCCCCTGTGCTCCAGATCTCACTTTCCCCAAAACTGCCCTAGTACAGTCACCTCTTTCTTGCACTCTTTAACTTTTTCTCTCTCCTGAGCACTTCTAACAGCATAGAGGGAGGTTCTAATAGCTGCCATGCAGAATCAAAACAAAAATAGCACCTACCCAGCCCTCATCACTCTCACGGCTCTGCCAGTTGCTGAGACAGTTCTCTTTCCCAGTTTCTGCCCCACCTTGTCACTACACTGGACCTGTCTAAGATTCTAAGATTATCACTTTCTAAGTGACTTCCAGGTTGCCAGATCTAGTGTCACTTCTCCATCTTCATCTGACTTGGCCTCTAGTCTTCCGTCCTTCTTGGACCATTCCCTTCTCTTGGCTAACACGAAACCATCCAGCTAGCCATCTTAAGGCTCTACCTTCTTACTCTCCTTTGCAGTTTCTTCTGTGTCCAGCCTCTGTCCAGCCTTTATATTTGGACTACCCAGGACCCCCCTTTTCCCGTCTATCCCCTTTCTAAGATAATTTGCCGCCACCAGTCACAGTTTGGTTTTAAGTGTCATTCATTAGCCAGAGACTCTCAATTTGAGTTTTTCATCCTGATGGGTCTTCTGGGTTCCATGTACTGTATCCATATGTTAGCAGGAATCTCTAAATGAGTATGTTTAAAGCAGTCTTCTTTTCTTTAAAATGTGGTAAAATATACATAACATAAAATTTACTGTTTTAGCCATTTTTAAGTGTACAATTTAGTGGCATTAAGTACCTTGGAGACTTAATGATGGATAACACCATTCTCCATTTCTAGCACATTTTTTCACCTTCCCAAAGAGAAACTTCAAACCCCTTAAGTAAGAACTCCTCCCTCCCATTCCCATCTCCTGGAAACCACATTCTACTTTCCATCTCTATGAATTTGGCTATTCTGGGTACCTTATATAATTGAGATCATTCAATATTTGCTCATTTGTGTCTGGCTAATTTCATTTAGCATAATTTTTTAGGTTCATCCATGTTGTAGTATATTGCAAATTTTCATTCCTTTTGAAGGCTGAATAATATATTCCCTTGGTCTCACTCTGTCAACCAGGCTAGACTGCCGTGGTACCATCATAGCTACCTGCAGCCTCAAACTCCTGGGCTCAAGTGATTCTCCTGACTCAGTCTTTTAAGTATCTGTGATTATAGGCATGTGCCAACAGGCGTGGCTGAGTTGATTTTTTAAATTATTTTTTGTAGAGACAGGGTCTCCCTGTGTTGCTCAGGCTGGTCTCAAACTTCTAACCTCAAGAGATCCTCCCACCTTGACCTCTCAAAGCGCTAGGATTACAGGCGTGAGCCTGACTCCCTTGTATGCTTAAACAACATTTCGTTTATCCATTTGTCCATTGATGGACATTGGGTTATTTCCACCAATTCGGACCTCCCCATTCCATGCATAATCTATTCCCCTGCCAGCCTTTTCCACGACTTCCCACATCTATTTGCTCCCAGGAGAAAGCTGCTTTTGCCCGTTCTGTGCCGCCAGCACCTTTGGGCTGCTCGGTGGCCTCATCCCCCTGCTCCGGTATCCCTTTTATAAACCATTCTATAAACCTTCTATAAACCACTCTCCAGATGGCACCCAGAGTGCTTCTGTTTATAAGTCGAGTCACGCCTCGGCCCTGTTTAAGGGCTCCCAGTGGCTTCCCATCACATTTAGAATAAAATCTTACAAGACTGTACCTTGTCCAGCCACTGCCTCCTTCTGACTTCCTTCCTGTTCCTTACCCGCTCCCGGTGTCCAGCCACCCTCACCTTCATCCTGACCCCTTGGATGAGCTAACCATGTTCCCTCCTAGGGTCTCTGCACCAGCTATCCTCAGGGCTTGAGACCCTCCTCCTTCAAAATCTTCAAATCCTCTTCCTTCTAAATTTTTATTTTTTCCAAAAAAGCCCTGGATTTTTGGAAATTGTAGGATCCAATTTAAATTTCCCCTCCTTTGAAAAGCCTTCCCTGTTCACAAGCTTAAGATGACCCCTCGCTCTCTAACGTGCATCTTATAGGTTAGATGCTTGTCGGATACTCTCTTGCTTACTTATGTATTTGTCTTTCTCCTGAGCCCTTCACCTCTCCCACCATTGCCTGCAGAACCTCAAAGAGCCCTACAGGGAGGGCTTGGCACTTAGCAGGTACCCAGGGTTAGTTTATCTGGAGGAGAGATCTGCTTCCACCTCACCAGTAACAATGTCCTGTGGCTAATTGCAAAGGTTAACGTGGAGCCTCTCCATCAAGTATTTTAAGTAATAACCTTCCTGGGGGACATTTGCAAATTAGCACTGACTCTCGCTGATTACTCATCCTAAACTCAGTCTGATTAATAATTAATCAGCAAACTGCTTGGCCAGAGGAGGCTGATCAGTGCTGGAAAAGATCTTCAATTATGCAAGTCACTTGGCCAGTCTTAAAAAAATTTTTAAAAATTAAAAAAAAAAAAAAAAAAAGCTCAGCATTCGACAGAACTGGAGAGGTTTGATTGCAATGTGAATGAGGTTTCTCGGCTGTTTGTTTTTCCTTTTTGTCTTTTTTTTTTTTTCCTTTTGACTAAAATCAATTAGGCTCTAACTTGCAACCTCAGAGAGAGATTGTAGAGCACAGAAATAGAAATGTGTTAAATATCACTTTCTTTTCTATTCCTTTCCTTCAAAAGAGTTTTGGTCTAGGAGGCAGAGGTTAAAATTAGCCACTTTCCTAAGCAAATGCCTGTCTGGCACCTGATGTCAATTTCTGCAGCCAGGGAGGTCAGGTTCAGCTCTTCCCCTCACTCCTCTGCGCTGTGGCATGCTGTGCCTGGCAACTAGGAGGTGAGAGATTTGATGGGTACTGCTGGCTCACCCTGCACCCGCCCTGGGGTTGAGGCGGAATCAATTTGCCTGCAACCTTTCTCACCAGGAGTCCTTACAGCGCCCTGCTTCTGCCTCCAAACCCCAAAGAGGAGAAAAGGCAATCAGTGGGTGATGAACGGGCTTCCCACTGTCAAGAGTGAATTTGGTGACCCCCGGGGACCCCTTTTAAGCCTAGTCTGCAGCTTCCAGCCTTCAAGGCCAGCCCCCCATGGCTTGGTCTGTCTTCTCTGCATTCCTCTTCTGGCCTTTGGAGATATGGTTGAGGGGAAGACTCAGAGAAAGCAGAGGAGTCTGTTGCAGTTGATCTCTGCGCCAGAGAAAAGGTGGAGGGTAAAAGGCTGACTTAACAGCACAGCTCTGATCCTGGTTAGAAGCCGCAGTGTGACAAGGTGACTCCCCAGAACAGCTAAATCAGAATGCCCAGGGGTGGGCCCCAGGCTTCGCTGCTTCTCCCAGCTCCCCATCCCTGGATCTCAGTGTGCGCAAAAGTGGAGAACCCGGAACTAATAGAGCGTAGGAGGCTTTGGGGAAAGAGATTATGAAGGACATCACAGAGTGACGTAGAAAATGGGCTTTTTGGGAGTTCATTGTTTCCCTGGAAATAAAAGGACATCTTTCTATCTTCTGGCAGGCAGAGTAGGGGAGAAGAGGTCTCCAGACAGGAGCACCAAAGCTTCTGATCCATCTTAGTTAGAGTTCTGCCTTAAAAAATGCCCTCTAGAACTTAGCCTGTGTTTGTCAACTCAGGCATGCACTGGCCAACTCCCTGCTTCAGAAGACTTGCCTGAAAGGTGTTTCAGAATGCAAATTCCTAAACCCTAGGAAGGTGAAATTTCTGAGGCTAAGACTCAGATTCTGCATTTTTACGCATTCTCTTGGGTACACTGAAGTAGACTTCAGAACTCTTTCCAGAACAAGAACATGGAAGTGTAGTGGATTTTGCCCATTATGAAATGATCTGTCCTCTTACCAATGGATTCATTATTGAATTTCTTGGCATGGAAACTTGCCAGTTATGTTTGACACATGGGTTTGATTATGGTTTATACACGAGTTTGGGCAAGCACATCTATTATGCACAATGAAGCCCTCTGACTCCAAATGGACTTTATTAAGTTACTTCATAAATTTCTCCTTGCCTGCTGTGTCAATTTCTGTGATAAACCCTGTGATTACCATGCCAAACTGGGAGGTCTTGTCCCTTGGAGGAATCACCGAAATCTAGCCTTACTTCCTTGTCTACCTGGTGTAGGCCTCAAAGGACAGCTCCCTCCTGAAACCTATAGACACAGTGATATCTCTGCCCACCCCCACCAGCCCACCCCAGGCTCCCACCACAATGGCATAAGGCAAACTTGTCTAGCAGCCTCCTCCCAACTTGAACTCTTTAAGACCATGGACGTGGCCTGTCATCTCTGAAACCTCAGTGCTCAGTGGAGTCCTGGCACAGACACACGTAAAGATTTTTCCGACAGTTTGTTGGATCAACACAGCCTCTGAGATCCGAGAGTGACAGCAATCTCTTCACAGGCCCATGTTGCCAGCACCAGAAGGAAAAGCATGTGACACTTGTCTCACCCTGCCTGGTCACATTGCCACAGGCTACAGGACCGATGTCAAGATAAAAACACAGGCAAATATCTATCGATTACCTCTGTGATTGAATCAAGGCTATCACATATCTTGTCCCACTCAATCTTCACCACCATCTTTGAGTTAGTTATCAGCTTACCCATCTTGCAGATGAAGAAACTGAGCCTCAGAGACTTAGCTTGCTCCGTCCCTGCACACTCCTCTCCAGCTAGGTTTTCCCATGCAGATCCTAGAACAACCATTCCTAGAATCATTCCTTACCCTTGGAGCAGGTTCTGATGCCATCTCTCTGTCCCTTTCGAGTTTCTGGTTACTAGCTTTCCTCCTGCCTTAACATACCTTCCAGGGGCATAATCATCTTTAAGAGCTACTCTATGTCAGGCACTGCACTAAGGGTTTTATTTGCATCATCTCACTTAATCCTTACAAAACTCATGTAAAAGAATGTGTCATCCTGAAGACATTAAGAAACCTGCAAAAGGTATTATAGCCAGTGAATTTCTAAGCCAGGAGTTGGACCCCCATCCTCTGGACTCTAAACTCTGATCTATCTCCCCCCCCCCCCCCACCTTCTATGCCTCTGGGCTGTGATTCATTTTCAGTCTTGACTCCAAGGAAGGCAGCGTGGAGCAACATTGACTTTCAGAGTCAACGTTGGGTTCAAATACCAATTCTGCTACCAACTAATCTTGTGACCTCAGTTAACTTTCTCACCCTCTCGGGATCTTACATAGAATTACAAGAAATAATTGGGCACGGAAGACTTTGAACAGGCCCAGATTCCCAGCCTTTAAATCTTGCTTGTGTCCTTCCTCTGACGTCCCACGGCTATGGCACCTGGAAGGGCCTTCCTCCCCCCGGCCCTCCCTCTCTACTCCCAGAGACTCCCAGCATGTGGTCTGTGTGGAGGGCTGAACACAGATCCATTCAGAGGGTCAAGGTCCTGTGAGTCTTGACCTCTGCAGCTGATGAGTCAGGGAGGCAGCTTCAATCTGGCCCGGGGTGAGGGCCACAGCAGGAGGTTGTCACGTCTCCTTGGGCCAGGCAGCTCGGAGATCCCAGGGCCATTTGGTGTGATCCTGATGGGTGTTCAGAAAAAGTCAGGGGTGAACAATAATGGCTTTTACTCTTCTGTCCGAGCTTTCTGAACTTGAGTTGCCCTAGTTTTATAAGGCAGATGATGGGTCTTCTCCCACTCCCTCCCCAACCTGCTGGGAATGTGTGACTTGGTGCACAGAGATTTCTCGATTTTTCACATAAACACACAGCACCACAGACTCCTCAACAGCAGGATCTGCCTCCTAAGATGATTTTTCTAAAACTGGGAGGATTTGACAAGTACTATCTGTGGGTGCCAACAACATGCTAGGCATTTGCACTATTTCCTTTGTGTCTTCAAGACACTGAAGAAACCACTCAGTGAGGTCATGTGCCTGAGGTCATGTGCCAAGGTCACAGATCTAGGAACCTGCAGACTGAAGCCAGATCTTTTGCCTCCCATCTTCTCGCTTTTTCTAACCATCTGCATCTTGGAGGTTGAGAAGAGGCTTTGGGTATCACAGAAGGGTGCTCCTGGGCCTGTGCCCTTGGCTTCAGCTCCCCCCAGCCCAGGTTGCTTTTATGCCTTGGGCTCTGGCTGGTTGAAGCTGTGGGCTGGCTTTGCAGATAGCGTGCTCTTTGAGGCCTCATCTGCCATGTGCTGCCAGCTTCCTAGCAGCTGGCTGGGGGAACCTGGGACACACTGCCATCAGCCTTCCCCTTTTAGGAGAGCCCTGTCACTGCTAACAAATGGCTCATGTCATTTAACCACGTCCATCTCATTGCTGGTCTGTGGCCTGAGTTGTCCAGATAACCCTTTTCATTTAGTGTTGTCTTTATGGATGCCACGAAGGTCCCTGGGCAATGACAGCCCAGCCTTTGCCCCAACCAAGAAGAGTGCAGGCAGGCCTGCTTCCTGACTTCTGCTGGCTGCCAATTCGGCTCTCGCAGTTATTGGAATCTGTCAAGCTCTATCAAGTGACATTTTTCACATGAGGTCAAGTGTCCTCTAGGACTTGCTGTAAGCTGAGGATGACATCCTGGATGCCGACACAGCCTCCATCCATCCACCAGCAGTTTCCTTAGCAATTGCCAATCTCCTCCCAAGTCTTGCCCAACCGTGCCCTCCTAAGCTCCCCCAAAATCTTCCCATCCCTCTGCGTGTAATTACCCTCCCCCAAACCCTTTCCCCAGCCCCACCTCCCCTAGTGCCTTAGCAAGTAATTACCTTCACAGGGAAGTTGACAAGTCTCTGGCGACTTCTAGCCCGGCTGGAAAAGATTCATTATTCTGTATCTGGAAATAGCTAGCCCCGCCAGCACAGGGGCTGAGATAACACCAGTATAAAAGTTCTCTATTCAGGGGAATTAATTAGGATTCCTTATTAAAGATCCAATTAGGCAAAAGGGCATTTTTATCTGTGATAGTCAGCTGCTCCTATTTTTCTAAAGCTATAACTCTTAAGTTTTTTTTTTTAAATGAGAAAATCAGGGGGCTGTGTTTTTGTCTAAGACAATTCACTCTTTCGTTGTCAGTTACGTCTTCATCAGGATGTGAAAATAGATTTTCTCATTCAATTTGCAATGCTTTATCTCTTCAGAGTGTGCTAATGACTCCACTCTATCCCTTCACAAGAACGGCAGCCCACATGGGTTATTTGGGGAGTGGGCTGTTGCTTGGGACGAGTGCATGAGAAATAGCAGCTTTTAGCCACCTGATTAGTCAGTCACACCTGCTGTGTGACCCTGGGCAAGTCACTTCATCTTTCTGAACCTGAATTTCTTCCTCCCTGCATCTGTCTCCCAAGGTCAGGGTAAGGATCGAAGAGTCAATTGGTGCAATGTAAGAAAGTGACTAAGAACCCAGGCTCTTGACTGAGACCACCTTACACTCACACTCATGAGCCGTATGGCCTTGGACAAGCTGACTTCTGAACCTTGGTATTCTCATCTGCGAAATGAGAGGGAAATAGCTCCTCATAGAGTCCCTGGGAAGATGGAATAGGGTGATGTATGGGTAAGCACCTTGCCCATGGAGGGTGCTTCATACGTGTTTGTCAAACTTGAATGAACTTATTTTATATTTCCCTCAAAGAAGCGCAATGTGGGCCCCAGGAGATAGCCATTCCCACTCCCTTCCCTGGGGGCACTGAACTAATTTTGTCCCTAGCAGTTCTGGGTGATTCTAAAGGGCAGCTGAGGCCGCAGTGCCCTGTCCCCGCTCTGTATCATTCAGCTGTGTTCTTGGTGGCTCCCAAAGGATGCAGCACTCAATGGGGGAGGAGCGACCACTGGATCTCAGCGGTTGTTCTATCCTGCCTTCCACCTGGGACCCTCCACCCTGAGTCCACCCAGCCGCATGACCTGGACATTGACAGTTTAAACCCAAGAGGACAGCGTAGTGTGTTTATCGCCAGGAAAAGCGAAGACCTGGAAAAACAACAGAATCTGAGGTTGCTATGAAGTTCTGTGTGTCATTGTCCACATGCGTCATTCCACAGATGAGGTGACTGAGTCCCAGCATCACTGAACAAGCAAACAGCAGAGCCAGGGTGAATCCAAGCTCTCCAAGTCTGATCCAGACCTGTGTCCACCATCTCAGATGTTTGCAGACACTGACCACTGAGCCAGCATTTGTAGACATCACGGGAGAGTGTCATGACACCCCATCTTCTGCCAGCTCTGTATCCACATAAACCCAGTGCCAGGTGGTGTTCCTCTCCTGTCTGCCTGCCCTGAGTCTTCTTTGCTGGTGCTTAGTGCCTCAGTTTACCCCAGAGAGCAGCCACGTTAGCTTCTGGTTCCTCTCCTTACCTTCCCCTAAGATTGCCTTGGATCCAACACTCTCTTTTCCAGGTCCTGCCTCCCATGCCCACCTAACTGCCTCTTTGACTCATCTCCTCCCACTCTCCCTCTTATTCACTCCTGCAGCCACAGTGGCCTCCTTGCTGTCCCTTAGACCTCAGGCATGCTCTTCCTGCCACAGGGCCTTTGCACTTGCTATCCCTGCACTTGGAAAGCTCTTCCTCCTCACCCCAGAGATACACATAACTTAGTCTCTTCCCTCTTCCAGATGCTACTTCTAAGATCACATTCTCTGTGAGGCCTTCCCTGAACACCTACTTAAAATGACAAGTGCCTCTTCCCATTCTTCAGAGAGTTTGTTCATTGGTATCTATTTCTTCTCAGCAGGACTCCACACCTAACAGAGTGCCCAGCACCATCGGAAGCCTGGAATCTTAGAGTTCTAACCCCTCTCCTTGGTTCCAGTCTCAGAAGCACACATTCTCCAGATCAAGAAACCGAGGCACAGGGAGGGGCATGTGACTTGCCCAAGTCACGCAGGGAGTTAGTGTTGCAAGAGTGACTATGCCAGGGCAGTCTTAGAACAACTGCAAAGATAGTTGTACTCCCAGAGTTATTTATGTTTGCCTCGAGCCTCCGGGTGTGTGACTTCACTAGGTCATGTCTTCAGGTTTTGCTTGAAGCCTCCAGGAGGTGGCTGAGTATAAGACCCATGTCGTGGAAACAAATTGGCCTGCTACAAAAATGGGTTGCTGGAAGACAACTTGGTCTGTGCTGAGAACCAGGAAATCCTCTCCCCCTCCCTCCTTCCCTCTGCACCCCCCACACCCTGCCAATTCCCCCATCAAATAATTCCTGATAATGAAGTTAGGATGATTCAGTGGTTTTCTGATGAGCATGAATTCATCATCAAAATCTACATATTTCAATCCCCTGATATGTGCTCTCAGATTTCTAACCTGATTAATATGTAAAGTGCTTTATCCTGTGACTTAACAAAAGAAAGCCCAGCTTGCTTTCAGGGACCTGCATGGCTCCCAGACTCTGAGTTCTGGGAAGTGTGGGGAGATGCTTCTGGCTGCTTCTTGGGGGAAACAAAAGCAGCTCAGCAGGGTTGTGCCTCCTGCTGCCAAGGGGCCAGCAGGTGGCACAGCTGGGAGGGAGAGTTGGTGCTCAGGGTCAGGCCCTGGAGTGACCAAGCTCTGCAGCTTCAGACCCCTGTCTCATAACCCAGAGAGACCTGGCCACAGAGTTCACCATTCACAGCCTGGCAGACTTGTGGGAGCAGGAAGAAGCCAACATTTCATGTCTAAGAACCTGGACAAGATGCAGCATCCTCTTTTTGAGCCTTTCTGGAGGGACAGCCAGGTGCCCTGTCACGTCTCTGCCACTTAACCCAGAGCCCTGTGTTGTGCGTCCACACCTCTTCAGAAGAGGGAAGTCTTTAGCTCACCAAAAAGCCTCCAGCCTCCCTCCAGAGCCACAGCCCCCGGGATGGGCCTGCTACAACCATTCCCTTATGGTGTCCCAGATACCCCCCATTCACAATCTAGCCCACCACGCATCCCACCCCCTTCCATCATCAGATTCTGCTGTCAGCCCAGACTGGACCAATTTTGGCCCGTGCCTCCTTGCATTCCCACACTTGCCCACTCCCTCCACACAGGGCCAACCCCTGTCTCTCTCAGCCCTGACCAGCAACACCCACACCCACACCCCCCAAGGGAGCTTCAACCCTGTGCCGTGACTGTTCATAACTGGAGAGTCTATTTGCCTAGAGGACTCCGGGGTCAGTTACAGATAACAGACCTCAACTCCAGGGTTGGGGTGCAATATTTAACCCCTCTGAGGCTATCAAAAATAATAATTTATTCTGTTGTGAATTTTAAATTAGCACCAAATAGAGTATTTAAGATACAGCATGTAGGTAACACTCAGTATTGCAGCTAGTATTGTTATTTATCCTTTTTAACCATTAACTGAGGTGGACAAGTGTTACTTCCAGTTTTCTGATGTAGAAGTGAAACCTCAAAGATGTTGAGGTTGGAATATGGTTGGGGGAGCAAGGCTGTACCCCTTCTCTACAGTCATAGGGCCTGGGGCCTCTTGGAAGAAAAGGATTTATGACCCTGTGGAAGATTAGATGCCCAAGAGAAGACTTGCCTTGTAGGAGAATGGGGACCCCATCGATGAACTGGATGCCCCATCCCCATCATGACAGAAGTCCCATGGAGATCCATTTCTTGGCACAGTAGGTGTCCAATACTGGAATTCTTACAACCCTCCCTGCACCAGGACATTGTCCTAGGTTGATGTCCCCAAAGCAGGGTTTAGGCAAGAGTTTAGGTGCAAATATTTTATTTAGAAGTGCAGGTAACACCAGAAGAACATGGGGACATGATATAGGGAAGGGACTGCAGCCCATAATGGGTATGTGGTCACACCAGTTACCACCATGGGGGTCTGGGATATAATCCCAGGGAAACTCTGGGAAAGTCTGCGAAACTCTGGTCTGCAAAACTCACTCAAAGGACAAGGGAGTTAGGGTGTTTATATATCGATTCCCAAAAGCCATTGAACGAATGTTGTCTCTGGGTGGGGGGGTTTAAACCCCCCCCTCACCACCCTTCCAGTGGGCTGTGCACATGGATGGGCCAAGTAGCTCAGCACAAGACAAAGATGTCCTGGAACACAGCAGTGCCGATGCAGAGACTGGGAGTCAGCTGGCCTGCTCTTTAAGATCCAGAATGACAGGCAGAACACCAGCATCATCTGTGACAGCAGAACGTGTCAAATGGCAGTGTGGAGGTGAACTTACAGAGCCACAACTCTTGGGGCTAGGCGACTTGGTAGTGGGACCCAGCTCACTGAATGTCTTCCCTTCAGCCTTGGACAGCCACTGAGATTCGGGCAAATCCACAGAAACCTGCGGTGAGGCAGTGGCTCTGGTGAGTGGTACAGAAGACAAGAATCCATTATCCAGGTAGCCCCGTCGCTGTGACACCAAGCACCCTTCCCCCATCATTAGTGTCAGACAGCAGTAAGGGAGAGCGCCCAGGACAGGATGAGGGGTAGACCCCACGCCAGGCTGTGTGTGATTCTTGTGCTGCCCTTCCAGCAGGCTGCAGCCAGCCAGTGAAAGGTCCACCTCGGGGACCAGTATTCCCCAGTATTCCCTGGGAAAAGGCTAGGTTTCATGCTAGTCCAGTGATTAGCCATTGAGATTTGGAAAATTGGGGATATGAAATTTCTTTTGTATAGTCGCAGGATGGCAAGTTCTGTCGATTTAGGTCACACACACACTCTCGCTTTCACAAGCCAATTATTCACTGGAATGCAAGAGGATCTGCTGTCAACATTCAAATATTTTTGGAAAGTTTGTATTTTTCTGGCTGTGCATTGAGCGAAGCGCTGGTTCCACAAGTCGTAGGCTCTGGGGGTGAAGTCACAAAGAGCTCATGCATAGTGGAGCAGGAACACCCACTTGGGGGCTTTATTTAGACATGCCCCAGCATTTCCTTCCTCGCTTTCTAGAACCGTCAGGAGAAGTTTCAGAACTATGGCTGGGGAGACAGAAAAGGGCTGAGAGTTCAGACACATACTTTTTGAAAGGCTGTGGGTGAAAGCTCCTTCGTGGTGCACTTCCCCATCCTTTCTGCTCGCCCATCCTCTGTCTGGGAGGCCAGTGGCAAGAGCCCAGGGTCTGGACTCAGATGTACAAGCTCCACTGCGCTCCTTGGGCAAGTGACGAAGCTGTCAGTGTTCCCATCTACAAAGTAGACAGGATCGTGCTGGTGCTCGAGAGACAGGTGGCACATAGTAACTGTTCACTAAACACCACTCCCCTCTCATTTCTTACATGTAATTTTAGTTCCTTTCCCTTCCTCATTCCCTGTTTTAATTCCTTTCCCTTCCTCATTCATTCAGACTGTACTGGGCAGGGATGTGACCTGGATATTTCCATGATGTGGGCATCAGATAGATAGCATGGTGATCCATTCAGTCATAATAAAGCATCCTTAATTTATTACACACACACTGTTATGCTAGTAACAGCCCATTAATCATTTTTAATGGGATAACATGAACCCTTTCACCTGCTCTTATACCCATCTGCACTTGGTCCTTCACCTCCTACAAATGTGCTCGAGTCAGTGCTGAGGGCCCAGGGAGGCCCAGCCCCCACTTCCTGCCTCAAGATCGCCTGAGCAGCCTCAGCAGAAAGGAGCAAAAGAGCAGTTACGTTACTGAATTAGTTTCTAGCAAAAAGGCAACAGAACTTAAAAGGAATGGAGTATTTTTTTTTTTATTATTTCCATTGTAAACATAAGGCATGGTCATTAAAGAAAATATAAAAGATAGAGAAAAACCAGATAAGTAAATAAACTTTTATGCGTGAACATTTTGATGCAGTCCCTTCCATTTTTTTCCAGGCATGGTTTTGTTTTGGTTTACGTTTAACCAGCTATGTTCGTAAAGTGTATATATATATATGTGTGTGTGTGTGTGTGTGTGTGTGTGTGTGTGTACAAGAATGTGTACATAAATATATATTCGTTTTTGTTATTTACAAAAGCAATTTATATTGTGAAAAATCCAAAACATATCCAAGACTATGGAATAAAATATTAAAATCTTCTATGTGTCAAGCAACTACCCTAATTCCACTGTCCTCCTCGGGGACAAACACCATTAAGTTGGCATAAAACCTTGTAGACATTTGTTCCTTATACATGTGTGCACATACACACACCCTTATACACACACCCAGTGAGCAGAGACACACTGTTTTACAGCTTATTTTTATTCTTTTGAATGTACATATGAGATATTTTCAATGTCAGTATATGTATATCTCTCTATATATACCTGCCTCATTATTTCTTTTAACAACTGCCTAATACTTGTACTTTTTTACCATTTCAAACAATGCTACAGTTACCACCACCCTGAGTATACCTTGGAGCACACAGGAGCTTTAATAGGCTAGTTTCCTTAAAGTGGAATTTCTGGGTCAAAGTACACGTTATTTTTAAATTTAGATTCTGCTAAAGTGTACTCCAAAAAGGCTGTGCCGATTTAACATTTCCATCAACCACGTATGAGACTAGCTGTTTCCCTACATCCTTTCCAAATAAAAGTTTTGCTATTTTTATCCACGTCGATGGGTGAAAAATAACAGCTCATTCTTCTTTGGATTTCTAGTCCTCCAATTACTGGTGTAGTTACTAATCTCTTTGTGTGTTTGTGATCATTTTTATTTCATTCTCTTAATTACCTACTCATATTCTTCACCTGTTTTTCTTTCTTTTTTTTTTTAGAGATAGAGTCTCACTATGTCACCCTCAGTAGAGTGCCATGAGGTCACAGCTCACAGCAACCTCTAACTCCTAGGCTTAGGCAATTCTCTTGCCTCACCTTCCCAAGTAGCTGGGACTACAGGCACCTGCCACAATACCTGGCTATTTTTTTTTTTTTAGAGACAGAGTCTTACTTTATCGCCCTCAGTAGAGTACTGTGACGTCACAGCTCACAGCAAACTCCAACTCATGGGCTTAAGTAATTCTCTTGCCTTAGCCTCCCCAGTAGCTGGGACTACAGGTGCCTGCCAGAAAGCCCAGCTATTTTGTTGTTGCAGTTTGGCTGGGGCTGGGTTCAAACCCGCCACCCTTGGTATATGGGGCCAGTGCCCTACCTACTGAGCCACAGGCACTGCCCTTTACCTGTTTTCTGTTGGATTGTATGCTTTCTTATCAATTTATAGGTGTTCCTTGTATATTTTGGTTTTTTTTTTTAATTTTATTTATTTTTAATTTTTTATTATTTTGCAGGGGTTTTTTTGGCCAGGACTGGGTTTGAATCTGCCACCTCTGGTATGTGGGGTTGGCACCCTACTCCTTTGAGCCACAGGTGCTGCCCAGTTCCTTGTGTATTTTGAATATTAAATATGAGAATTAAGACATATTATAAAAGTTTTATCAATCAGTAACTTGCCTTTTAGCCTTGCTTTATTCTCCCTTGCAAGAGAAATTTTAAATTTTTATGTGATCAAATCAGTTGGTCTCCTGATTTAATCACATAAAACTCCCGAGTTTTATGTCTTGAGTAGGAATGCCTCCCTACCTGGAAATTATGGTCTTCTCTATTTCTTCCAGAATTCTCAGGGTTTTATAGTCTACACTTAGCTTTTTAATCTACCTGAATTACAGTTTTGTACCAGGTGTGAGCCATAGATCTGGCTTTATTTTAATTCCAAATGAATAATGAATTATTCCCAAACCTGTCCTTTCCAATTTAAAATAGCCCTTTTATCACAAACTGAGTTCAATTCTATTTCTGGCTGGACTTTCGCTTCTGTTTCATTTCTCTATTATTCTATGTCTGGGTCATAATTACATCATTTGAACTTTGTCATACCTTTATAATAATTTCGAAGTGAGAAAAGACCTCCTTAATATCATTAAAACATTCTGTTGGAAATTCTTGTGCATTTACTTTTCCAGATAAATTTTATTTATTTATTTATTTATTATTTTTATTTATTTATTTATTTTGAGCCAGAGTCTCATTTTCTCACCCTGGATAGAGTACTGTGACATCATAGCTCATAGCAACCTCAAACTCTTGGGCTCAAGGGATCCTCTTGCCTGAATCTCCTGAGAAGTAGGTGGGACTACAGGTGCCCCCCACAACACCTGGCTACTTTTTTTTTAAGAGACAGGGTCTCACTTTTGCTCAGGCTGGTCTTAAACTCCTGAGCTCAGCCTGAACACCTGTCTCGGCCTCACGGAGTGCTAGAATTACAGGCATGAGCCACCGCGCCCAGCCGTTTCCAGATGAATTTTAGAATGCATTTTTCTCCAGAGTAAATTGTAATGTGATTTGGGCTGGAATTTTGCTGAGATCATAGATTCATTTGGGGAGAGTTGCCATTTTTACAGTAGTGACTTTTCCTATCCTAGACCATGGTATCCCTCTCTTTTTTCAGGTCTTTTTTTTTATGATCTTTAATAAAAGTTTACAATTTCCATCATAGAGGCCTAGTTAATTTATTATTAAATGTTTTCCCTAGGTACTTATAGTTTTTATCATCATTGTGAATAGGGTCAATTTGTCCTTGCATTTGCTAACAGTTTATTGCTGATAAATCAGAACGCTATTGATTTTTGTGCATTTCTTTTGTAACCAGCCATCTTCCTGAACTCTCTCATTAGCTCTAATAGTTTTAAAGTTGATTATTTTAGATTTTCTACATGAGGCAATCATATTAGTTGCCAATAGTGTACTTTTGTTTCTTATTTTCCTGTATGTGTTTTTTTTGGGGGGTGGCAGGGGAGGCTTCTTCCATAGCCAAAGCCTCCAGGACTATAATAAAGAGTGATAGGGTTGGCAGTTCCAGGATTTTTTAGGAGAGGGACCTAAAGGCAACCAGAGTTTTTACTAAATTCTACATTATAGATCAATAAAAACAGCAAAATTAGTTCTAGAGATGTTTTTACCCTCACATTACATAAAATTGAAAAATCATTTGTCGTCACATTAAATAGTGTTATTTTTATTAATCAGAGTGATTCTGGAAGGGGCTGATGGAGATTGAAGGTAGAAATGTCCAGAACGGAAGCCCCAGTGGCTCCATAACACCATGGATGATTCCATGTATAATTCTGCATTCTGATTAGCATTAGTATTTTCTCTGTTATTCTCAACCCTCAATCTCAAAATATTCCATTAAGTGGATACATCACAATTTACTTAACCATTCCTCTTTCCGGGGACATTTAGACTGTTTCTAGTTGTTTATGTTATAAATATAGCTATAAAGAACATTTTTGTGTGGAAAGCTTTTCTTCCCCCACCCCAATTGAATTTATGATTATTTCTTTAGGAGCAATTCCCAGAATGAGTATCTTTTAAGATTCTTGATTCTTATTGCCACGTTGCTTTCTAAAAGCATTCTATCATTTTACACTGCCACAGAATGTGCGTGTTGGAAGAAATGGGACTTTTAAAATTCCAGATTATGAAATATGTCACAGAGAAAAGAAACTGGGCTTTGGAATCAGGGACTTGGGTTTGAACTCCGATTCCAACATTAAAAAATAAAAGTCATATTCAAAAACATAAACCTTTCTGAGCCTCAGTTTCCCTATCTGTAAAAGGCTCAGCTAATTCTTTCTGCAGTCGTGCTGAAGACTGAATGAGAATACAGTGGTGATGGCACCAAGTAGCTCTAAACAAATGGCAGTCCCTTTATTTGAACTGTTTTCAGAGGTTTTTATTTTCTAACCAGCTTTGGAGACTCCCCCTAAAGAACATGCTGCAATTAGGAATGACTTCTGTCCCTTCGCTGGGGCCTGTCTGCCCAGGGGAAACCCTCTCCCGCAGCTGGCTGCTGGCCCCAGCTGTAAGCTCTGAGACCCGTTATCTGAAGGAATTTCCCATAACAAGCTGCACCCTGCTCTGTGGGCAGGTAGTGAACCCTGCAGCCAGACCTCTGTTTAGTGCCAGGGAGGAGGGAATAGCACAAGGTCAGCATTCCCAGGGACACCAGGGGCCAGGGACTTCCACATGGGTCTTGGCTTCTCCCTGATTTGCTAACTGCCTTTCCTCTTTTACTGACATTACATGGAGCAGGCGCTGTCATCTGTCCCCATCTCTTGCTTGCCAAGTCCTGCCAGTGCTACCCCAGAAATATCTTAACAGTTGGTCGCTTTCTTGGTAACACCAGTACCCCGTCCTCCTTCGGTGCTCTCACCCCTGGAGCACTGAAGCAGCCCCCCTACTCATCTCCAGAATATCTCCATCCTGTCTATCCTCTCTTTTGGCCCAGAGTAATCCTTCTACACACCCATATGTGGCCATCCCATTTCTCTGCTGAAAACTCCATGATGACTCCTGTCGCTCATGGGTTATAGTCCAAACCCTCAGCAGAGCATCCCAGACCCTCCACCTCACTGTCACTCCTAAGTCATGCACTCCATTCATGTACAAGAGACCTTTTGTTAAATATCAGTGACCAAGCTAGGTGTTGGAGTTTTGTGATTTGTTTCAAGCTAACCAGTCCATGTAGGAATTGTATTAGCTTAACACTTGCTGTACTTTTTCTAGGCACTTGGGCTATGCTAAGTACTGAAGATGCATACTCTCTCCTAACCGTTTTAGCAATCCTAGGAGGCAGGTATTATTTCCATCTCCCTCTGACACATAAAGAAACTGAGGCTCAGGAAGGACACATAGCCTGCTCAAGGTGATTCCACTGGGAAACAGCAGAGCCAATTTCTCTGTCTCCAGAGCCCATGCCCTCAACCAACCATCAGTCCCAGTTTCTCTCATGCATGTTAGACATGGCAATACCTGTTAGACTAAATGGTGGTATCTTTCTCTATGTACATATCTTATGAGAAATATGGGCATAGAATTCACAATTCTAATGAGAAAAATTACAAAACGTTCCACTCACCAGCGACTAGAACAATTCTACTCCTGCATAGTCCAGAGCTGACCACAGGACTCCTGCCTTGAACCCTGGCTCCCAAAAGCCCCCTTCCAGCCTTCCCATGTGGTACCTCATACCTAAGTTGGTCATGATTTTCCAAGAGGGGCATCTGCCTTTCTCTCTGGCTCTCCGTAGCCAGGCTTTACGGGGTGCATGGTGGACACTTGATAACGGCACTGAACTAAATTGGATTGAATTGAGCCAAATTGAATTCAGAAGCAGATATTCTCCAGCAGTAGCTGGGATTTAACTTCATTGTTGTCCTAATCATCTTGTGGTAGATAACACTGCCTCCTCCATAAGCCAGGCTAAGCACTTAGGTTTTTGAGGATAGTATATCTTAAGGGGTTTCTGTTCAAGCAGGGTAGCTTTTTCTGCATAGACCATTGGAAACAGATCTGAGTTGTGCGGGTTCTGTGATGTCGTTTTCTGATACGTCTCCAAAGTCAAACAATCTGAGTTTAAGAATCATCTGGGCTGTTTATACGGATGCATGACCTTGGGCAAGTTATTTAGCTTCATTCTCTGTCCCATGGGGAGACTGTGGGAATTAACATGAGAAAATTAATATGAACTCTGTAAGTGTACAAAGCCCAGTAAGAGCATGCAGCTTTTGGCAGTAATTCCAACAATTGCTTTTCTCTCTCTCTGTCTTCCCTGTCCATGCTGAATTGGATAGTGAGGTGGACTGGGGGCAGCAACAATAAGGGAAGAGGCAGAAATCAGAATATATAGTCTTTAAAGGGGGAAGGTCACCCCAGGATCCTAGAAAAATGGGGCATATTCCCAGTTCTGTGCTCAGAAGAGTAGCTGAAGGATGTGGAACATTGAGAAGGGATGAAACTGGAGAGGAAGCTATAGACCAAATTGTTCATACTTTATTCCAAGGGCAGTAGGGAGCCACTGAAAGGTTTATGGCAGGAGAGTGACATGATCGACTTTGCACTTGTGAAAGGCCACTCTGTTGCCAGAGAAGAGGGTAGAGGGATGGATGTCGGCACAGACAGGCCCCACTTTTTGTTGCAGGACCCATGTGAGCTATGATGAGGTCGGGGTTCACACAGACAATATCAGTGGCATCTGAGAGGAGGGGGATTTAGGAGACTCAAAGAACATAAAAACAGCATCATTGGGTTAGCAACCCAATGAACCCAAGGGGCAAAGGAGGAGGAACAAGATGGCTGGCAACTCTCGGTGTGAGTGGCTGGTGGGTGGGATGGCGAGAGGCAGCAAAGGGAGTGATGCATCTTAAGTGTCAGGTGACCTTGAGGTTAGTGGTTGTAAGGATCTGAAGTTTGGGGGATGGTTGTGAGTTATAAATTGGTGTTTGGGAGCTAGCTATCAGCATAAAATTGGGTATAAGGAGAGAGCTTACAACTGGAGACAACAGGGAAGGAGGAGCATGAGAGGACAAGAAGCTGTGCAGGGTAAATGGGTGTTGGGGACCCAGCTCCACCAGAGGGCGGGCCTGGAGCTGGCTGCACTGAGATCCCGTGTGTCCTGGGAAAGCCTGGGCATTCTGTTGTCCACTGTGTGTCTGCAATGGTCACGAGACCTCCCAGATCCCTGCCGAAAGTGTACCCAGAATTCCCCCTTGCTAGACTGGCCCATAAACTCCTGCCTTGCCCTGATTCTTCCCTATCTGAGGCTGCCCACCTCCTTCTGCCCATATTGAAGAGCCCTGATCTGCACGGGCCTTTTCCAATTCTCTCCCAGTTCCACACTCCAAATTCCATAATGAGGAGGGAAGGGTTCTATCTGACAGCAAGCAAAAGAGCAAGACACCCCGAAAGTTGGGCCTGGTCTCCCAGTTCAGAGGCATGTTTCCCAGGGATCATATAAGTCCTTGACTGGTGGGACATCTCCTCTCTGAAATGCTGGAGAATTCCTAAATGTGTTAAGGCCTTCCAACTTCTTGGCAACATGGATATTCTCTGAACTAAACAAATAGAAATTTCCAGCTCCCACTTGCACACAATATAATTCATTAGATTTAGAAGTATGACCCAGAAATTTAAGGTTAAATACTCACTTTTAGCCATCATGCAATGGGTCAGAGACCACCTTTAAGACATACTGATTTAGAAAAAAGGCGGTTGTGAGGAGACCCAACATCTAACAACCACCCACCCTTTGCCATACCAGTGACATTGCATTTCATCCTCACCACTCTCCTGTGAGGTAAATGCATCATCACTTGTGGTCCGGGACATAGTCTGAGACTCAGAGATACTGAGCATCTCACCCAAGAACAGACAGATGGTTGCTAACAGACACAGAATTAGAAGCTCAGGTCTTTCTAAGCTTAAAACATGTATGCACCAACACCTCATCTACTAAGAGGAAAATGGCACCTGTTTTCAGGTAATTAAATGTCTATCCTATGGGGCAAGGTTTAGACAATGGTCAGAAACTAGACCAATAGGTAGTTGACTCAGCACAAAGATTTTTCTAATAGGATAGAATAGCCTCCTGGGGAGATAACTGGAAATGTCCAGTAGGGGCTGGACAGACGCTACCTGGAAGTGTGGTAGAGGGGATTTATGGAGTAGGCCAGAGTACGCGACTGAAGCCCTTTGAAGCCTATTATGGTTACAAGACAGAGTTCTGATGACTTGACTCGCTGACTGTGGATCTCACGCTGGCCCTGGACTTATGTTATTGCATTTGTGGCCATGAAAGGAAGAAGGGGAGGAAGGAAAGAAGGAAGAATGGAATGGAGAAAGGAAAGAGGGGAAAGTTAGCTAGGGTTTCAAGTTATGAAGATTGAGAGCTATGGATCCTGAATCTTTTGTTCTCTGTTGAGTCACTTCTTAATTATAAGACAACTGAGAAAATGTGCTGTGACCTCAGAGAGTGGGGTGTTTCCAATTGCCTAGATGGCTGATGGAAGTATATGTCCAGTGTTGACTCTTCAGTGAATCCTCCTTAAACCAAATTTCAGAAGAACAGGCAAGTTTTCATATGTGCCCTTCCCACTAAGCCTAAGGTTGAGTCTACAAAAGAATAATAATCAAGAGAATAGTGGAAACATTCCATTTCTCTTGGGTCTGAACTTTCTCAAGTGGGAAGAGGCATGACCCTGGTAGCTTTAGAGAGAGCATGAGATTACAAGTGTCCATCAGCAGGCTGTTTTTTCCAGCTGTCTCATAGACCATCTATCTCTACCTGAGTCAGTTTCAGTCCTCTAGACTCAATTACTTCTGGTCACCCCACTCCCCATCTCCCCACCGACATTCTGCCACAGACCCGCGGCTACCAGTGGTCACATTTAACTCCCAGCCCTCCCCTCACAAACTTAAATCTTACAAGAGTCATTGAACTTCTTTGAGCCTCATGCCTTGCTGGAGGGATTATAGATTGGCACAGCCTTATTGGAAGATAATGTCATGGTAATGATTAAGATGTAGAATGTGGATACCATTTTTAGGAACTTATACCTAGGAAATAAAGAGATTTTTTTTGTTGTTTGTTTGTTTGTTTTTTTTCTATTCTCGTTCCTGAAAAAAGGAAATAAAGAGATGTTTTTACAAAACGATATGTACAAACATATTCACGGTAGTGTTATTATAGTTGGAAAAAGGAAACTGTATAAATTCGACATTCATGGTTTAATAAACTGTGGTGCATATGGCTGATACAACAGGTAGCAATTAATATTATACTTGCAAAGAATATTCAAAGACATTGAAAAATGCTTAATATCTGGTATTAGGTGCAAAAGTCAATATGCAAAACTAAATATATTGTATAAACTGAATATATAATATTAATGCATTTTCTTATGTTCTTTTGCATTTCCTCATGGCAGGATCACACCTGTGGTGCATAATGCAAGGGTACATGTCGAATCTATTAGTATAGAGTATAAATGTCTTAACACAACAATTAAGTAAAAAAGATAAGGTATATATTAACCACTGTGATGTAAGCATTCCTAAGTCTATATGAAATCAGCACATTCTACCCCATAAATGCATTAATGTATACATGATCTATGTGTTTATGATTTAATAAAAAATACATAAACAAAATAAATAAAAGTTTCACAACAAGCATTTATTACTTTCGGGATACAAAAAAAAAAAAAAAAAAAAAGGAAAACCTAGTAAAAGTTAAAATGTGTTTTGATAGCTCTCACTACCTACAGAGTGAAAAACAAGCTTCCTAGCAGAGAGTTTTCACAATCTGAACCTCTCTTAACTCAGCACCTTTACCTTCCCTCATCATTGCGTCCCTTATACCTTGCTGTGTCCACCCCAAGCTACTTGCCATTGTATCAACACATCACAACCATTCATACTGCCGTGCCTTTATCCTTCCTGCTTGCTGCAGCCCAAATGCCCTTCTCCACATTTTCAAGAACTATTTCAGGCATCTCTACCTTGTCCTTGATAGTTGTTTCCTGGCCTTTCCACTTGCAGAACGTTTTATGTCTACTCAATAATTACTTATTTAGTGTCTGTCATTCTTACTTTACCTTCTTCAGGATTTTATGGGAATCCCCAGAGGGGAACACTAACTCTGTCTTAGAGAATCAGGAAAGGATTACATAGAGGAGAGTTCCAGAAAAATGAATAGGTGTTAGTCCACTAGATAAAAGACTACAGAAATCCCACACAATTCTGGAATGCATTCCCAGCTGGCCAGCTCTTACGTCTCTTTCTCTCACAACCCTTATCTCACTACATAATGTGTTGCATGTGGGTACATGTCTCTCCCCCGCCAGACAGTGAGGTCTTTTAAGGCCGAAAATGCACCTTGTTTCCCTTGCAGTGTTCAGCCTGGTGCCTGGCACACACTGGGCATCATAAATTATATTTTTGTCCTGGAGTATGAAAATACTGATACAGTAATTACCTTCCCCCTTATCTTACTGTGAAGGGGGATAATCTCTTACTCTTATTGTTGCTTATCACTGATTTTAAGTTATGGTCCCACAGTTGCTGAAAACACTTTATAGACTGCTGATTTGAACCAAATCGAAGATGTTGTTTGCCTGGTAAGCATTAAGAGGATGTTTTGCAAAATTTGGACTTTGAGTATAAGAACTCTACCGACATGAGCTTTGCTTCTCCTTTAAACAACAAGCCACAGTTTCAGAATGATGCCTTTGAAATAAATCCTGTGTGATAATGTTTCTCTTGGACTCATAAAATCTTTATGGAAATCTTTTCTCATCTCATAGACTATGAGAGGGAAGAGCCAGAACCACTGAGCCAGAAATGGGGAATGCAGATTTTTTTTTTCATATGTGGGTCACACATTTAATGTAGTTTTTAAATGCAAATCCATTACTGACTACACTTTAGCTCAAAAATCCTAGCTCTGTCCAAAGTGCTGAATCTGTGAGTTAAGATCTCCTAATCTCCGATTAAAGAGTAGGTGGTATGGAAATATATTCATTCAGATAGAATGTTTGAGTGTAGTAAAAGATCCAGTAATAGCTAGACTAGGGATAAGAACACAAATGCGAAAAGAAATAAAACAACAGCTTAGTGCCCCCATCCCCCAAGGAAAAAAAGAGAGAGAGAAAAATAGTAAGTTAGTAGAGCGGAACTCACAAATCAGTTATGCAAAGGGACATTGACTTGGGATCCATGCATTCATTAGACACTTTTTTTTTTTTTGAGTACCTAGTATATAATAGTCATTATATTATGACATTAAAGTAGATAAGTCATAATTTTTTATCCCCCATGACGTCAAGATCAGCACTTGCTCAACCACGGACCAGCTGTTGACCTTGAACAGTTTACTGAGCTTTTCAAGCCTCAAGTTTCTCATTTAAATATTTGAAATAATAGGATCTCACCAGATTATTATGAGGATTAAGTAAGGTAATGCTTGCAAAGAACTTTGTACAGAAGTCAGTATTATAAGCTCTCAATGAATGTTCCATATTACTACCAGTTGTGATGAACTTTGCTAAGACCATATTGAAGAGCCCTGATCTGCGTGGGCCTTTATATTCATCCTGTATTCTCTCATTTGCGCTACACCAGTCATGTTGAATTGGTTTTAATGTACCCTTTACACAGATAGGGAAAATGAGACTCAAAAGAATGGGGTTGGCTAACTTGCCCAAGTTCATACAGTTAGCAGTGTGGACAGAACTCAAAGCCAGTTGTTTCTTCCTCTAGAGAAAATGCTAAGCTTGGCACGGTGGCTCACACCTGTAATCCTAGCAATCTGGGAGGCCAAGGCATGTGGATTGCTTGAGCTCAGGAGTTTGAGACCAGCCTGAGCAAGAGGGAGACCCTGTCTCTACTAAAAATAGAAAAATTAGCCAGGCATTGTGGTGGCAGGGGGGGTCAGTGGTGGTTCCAACTACTCAGAAGGTTGAGGCAAGAGGATCGTTTAAGCCCAAGAGTTTGAGGTTGCTGTGAGCTACAATGCTAGAGCACTCTAAGCTTAGGGCAACAGAGTGAGACTCTGTTTCAAAAGAAAAAACAAAGCCAATGTTCATGATAATGATGCCGGTTAGAGCAGGAGTTGGGGACAGATTAACTCTCCTTATCCACTATCCAAGGTAATAAGGCAAACTATCCTCATCTGGGCTGTCATTTTTCATAAGGTTAAGTCTAAGGGAGCAAGATGACCAGATGCCTCAAGTGGTGTGTGACATTTGGTTCAGGGACACTTCTGGGTTAATAGAAATGGAGACGATAAACCCCAACCTTTGAGAAAATGGGACTAAAGGCCAACTATCCAGAAAGGGCCTATGGGGGAGCAAGACAAGGTACCAAAGACCGGAGCAGACTAGTCAGTAGATGGGCCACACTCAGGTGGGGTCGTTGACAACCAAGGCCAAGGACTCCAGAGACTAAACTCTGGTACCTAAGATGCTGTGGGCGAGGGCAGAAAACTATTTCCAGAATCCACTTGAGTAGAGGGAAAGGGGTTCAGGATTTGCCTGCTGTAGATTCATTGTCATGGAGATGGGGAAGGTTGATCCTGAAATATGTGGCTAAGTAAAGGCTGGGCAAAATCTAGCATCATAGAAGCTACTGTGTCATACTCTCCATTTGGAACCCCCAGCTGAGAGAAGTCTTTGATTGTGCTGGTCTGTGTCCCATGGAGCAGTGACAGTGGGGGTTCTGAATTAGTGACAACACATTATTACTTCAGTGGTAAGAATGTGATTTTTCTTTTAGTTTAAAAGAGCTTATGATTCAGTCCTATGAACTCACACAAATATATATTTGCTTTGCTTCCTCCCTGTGGTAAATCAAACTACAAAACATTACAATACCCCTTCCCCTGCCCCAAGGCTATCCCATAAACAATGGGAGCTATTTGGATTCCCTTGATTGAAATCGGAAAGGTCACATCTCAGGAGTGCCTTTGGGGCTTGCTTTTACTATTTGTGACAATCCTGGGCTGCCCCCAGAGCCTCCCTGAGGTGTCCTTCCAGTTCTGACCTTCCATGGGTGTCTTTCAAGCACAGAGTCTGGCCAGCCATCAAGCAGGTAAACAGATCAATGGAGGCTGTTCATGGAATTACGCTCCCCAGGCCTCTGTCTGCGCTCTCAGCCCCTGCTGTGCCACAGATCAGTGGAGGGAGCAGATGGCTGTGCTGTTTAGGACAATGGCTCCTTTGAAGAGACTTTGCTCAGTCCTTCTCCTTTAGGCTGGGGAGGAGAGGGGCAGCAGATATCCACACCTTGGCAGCTCAGGGGAGGCCCATGTTGGTTTTTGATAAAAGTCAGCAGGGGTCCCTGGAATGGACCACATGCTGGCCCAGCGCCTGCCTGTGATATCTGTCCCCATTAGAGGGGAAAAGTGGTTACTCACATTTCATGTACATGGAGCCCACGTGGCGCTTGGCCTCGTCTTCAACTGAAGCTGAAGGGAAAGCATGCTGTGTCCAAGAAAACAAAGCAGGAGTTTGCATGTATTCCCAGCACCTTATCTTCATGCAGTAATGGTCTCAGGGGCTGGCTCTTAGAATCAGAGAGTTTGTTTGATCAAATATATGGGACAGAAAACACTGGGGGGCGACTCATAGTACATGGGTCACAAATGGTCACTCTGGCCCCTGAGTCTGTCTGACCTTCTGACTCTAGGGACCCAGATGACTGACTCCCAATTTCTGCATCTCTTAACTCAGATTTTCAACAGGGAGGATCTGATCGGCACCACTCATTAGTCAAGTATCCACTCCTTGTTCCATCAGCATAAAGGGTGGGGGGGAGGGGTCAGCAGATGCCAACACAGCTGCAGGTGCCCAGCCCTTCAGCAGGGAGTGGGGAGCCTTGGGGGAAGGGACCAGGGGTTTGGCAAGCCAGCAGGGGCGTCTCGTCTGCATTCGCTTTAACTCTCTCTCTTCTCTTGGCCATCCTCAGGAGGATGGAGAAAAATATTCTTTTTATCCAACCCTTGAACTAAGCAAAATCAAACAGGTAAAGGGCCTGGCACTCAGTGGAGAGAACTGGAGAGCAATTTCAGGGTGTCTTCACCACGACAGTATTGTCTAGCTGGCTTCCACAGTCTGCACAAGGGAGCTTTGTAAATACCAGGTATTTCTATGATTAGTATGAATCCTCTAAGCAGCTCAATTTCCTAAATTCTCAGAGTTGTAATGCCTTGGGATTTAGAGATATAATTAAGAACAGATGAGCCTCACAAAGGTTGACGGTGAGGATCTGAGGTTGCATCAAACAGCAGAGAGAATTCTGATGTGAGTTCCAGGCCTTCATCTCCACCACGTGGTAGCAGGATGAGGACAGGAGGGACTGGAGACATACCAGACCTCAGTTACTAAAACCACTGGGCCCAGGAGTCCTGGTCTCTCATTCTCCCAGAACGTGAGACACGACCTATAGACCCACTCACCAAGTTAGGAAGAGGCAATGCTGACCTGGCTTTGGGCTGGGCACCATGGCCACCCAGAACAGCTTTCTGCTGTTATGGGATTGAGGGAGACAGGCCAAGTCTGGCCTATTTCCTCTCGGGGAGCCACTTGAACTACACACCAGTTTTGCCAAAAGAGGGCCTGTGCCGTGGTATTGGGTCATTCTCCTCCCCTGTCTAGTTTCTTCTCACTTCCCAGTGTTTTTCTCCAAAAGGAGCAGAAATACCAATGAGGCAATACCATGTTTTATTTGATCTATCGAATGTAGCAAACTTAATCTATATTATCTGTCATGCCCAGACTGTTTTGACCTTCTTAAAGGAAATGAATGCTCTCTGAACCAGAGCCAGACAAGCAGCTTAGACCCATTTGCAAGTAAAAGTCTGGGGCCTGGGGAGTTCCTGGTATTGAATCACCATCAGGATACGAGTCTTCAACCTCATGATTTGGAACAGCAAGTGACAGGAAGGAGCAGTGACCCCACACCTAGAATGGGAGGTAGTAGAGTGAGGATGCTAGAGCCAGGATGCCTGAGTTCTGCTATTTGATAGCTGTGTGACCTCAGACAAGTTGCTCAACCTCTCTGTGTCTCCTCCTCCTTGCCTGCAAGTCAGAGTTGTCATAGAATCTGCTTCATGGGGTTGCTGTATTAGATGAGTTAGTACAAATGAGGTTCTTAGGACAGTGCCTGGTAGGGTGGCATCTATTTCCCACAGGCTACATTTGATTCTCATAATAATCTGGGGTGATAGCTTTCTGAGTTCCCACTGTGCAGAGGAAGAAGTTGAATCTGTGATGCTCCTTAAATTGCCCAGGCCCACGTAGCAGGTACTGATCCCTATGATGGAAACCTTGTGTGGTTTCTTTTGCAGCACCACGGCTGGTCCCCGCATCATCAGCCTGGCTTGCCATAGTCTCGGCCTCTCCCCTCCAAACCCTTCTGAAGAGTCTGGTGGGGTTCGGAGCTTCCTCTCAGCAGTGAGAAAATTCGGGCATGTCACTTAATCCCTCTGAGCCTCAATTTCTTTATTTCTATAAACTGGCACAATGATAGAGCCTTTTGGGAAGGAGAACAGCAGCCCCCAACAGCTGCAAACTGGTCTGGCACTATCAAGTTAGGTCTCATGCTGCCGGGTGCTGTCCTGGCACCCACACCTGGCCTTGAGGTCCTCCTGTTGACCATAAATAATTTCACCGAATGTCAACACCAGACAGGGCCGCTCTAGGACTGTGATGGATTAAGACAAAAATAAGACTATTTCAAAATCATGTCTGAACTCAGACAAAAACAAGAACATTATTCATAATACAAAAGTGACCTAATGGCCCTCTCCCTCCATGTCTTGGCTAATGCCAGTGGTGCTGGCTTCTTTACCAATTACAAAACTCTGCCTTGCTTCATTCTTCCTGCTTCCTAGATAAAATTTGCCAAAAGTAAATTTGGTAAAAGTACCCAATCATAGAGTTGTATTTACTTTCAGACAGTATCCAATCCAGAGAACAACTCTGCTTCTCTGAATCCTCCCCAAAATCACCCGAGACAAGCCTGAACCCTACAATAAATTTCTTCCAGCACCTTCCTGCCGAGACACTCCACTGTTCCCTGGGGAGTGCATTCTCCTTCACTGCCACCGACCAGTCGGTACACCCACCTTCGGTCACCTGCAGGTGGATTCCTGGTGATCTTTAGCTGGAGGATGTCTCTAGAACAGCAGTTCTCAACCTGTGGGTTGCAACCCCTTTGTAAAAATGAAAATACATTGCAGCATTAGGAAGGTTGAGAACCACTGCTCTAGTATTATACCTGGGGATGCCTACAAAGCACTTAGAAATAGGAAGTGTCCACTATGTGCTAGTTATTAACGTTCTATTTGTTACCAAAAAATGCCTTCCCCCTTGGACAGAGCTGTGAAGCACCTGCTGGCTCTCCCTTGCCAGCCCCCTTCTCGTCTGCAGTCCGTGCAGATGCCCTCTTATGTTTGCCCTGGGCACTACAACATTCCCCTGCTGCACTTTGTCCATCTTAACTGCACACTGTAGCCCTCAAACCTGTGAAAACCTTTTTTGCCTATGACATTGGGAACTGCTATCTGTCCTGTCTTTTGGGGGTTCCCCAGAGAGGATATTCTCTTAGGATGTTTAGACAGAACATCAGAGGCAGAAAAGGGTAGGACGGGGCCAGGTTAGCTGTGGAGCGATGAGCAAGTGTCAGCGGCTCCTTCCACTCTATGGCAGAGTAGACAGTGCCCATGGAAGTTCCCTCACCCACTTGCCAGGGCTGTGCAGGCTGGAGGAGCCCAGCCAGATCCCTCAGCACAAATGTACTCGCAGCTGCATCGACAAGGGGTAGCCCAAGGGACCTCAGAGTTCTTCCATGCCCACTGCTGCTAATTGCAGATAATGCATTAAAAATACAGAGCCGCATCTGTGTTTGAACATGGGTATCGAGGAATTTACGTGGTTTATAATGACAGGGTGTAAGAGAGGAAAATGCTTACTCTGTCTGCACGCCAGAGGCACAGCTGTGAGCAGAGAGCTGGAGGTGTGGTTTCTCGTGCCTATCAAGCTCTCTGGGTCCCAGCCAAGCCTTTCCTTAGAAGCACAAAGGGATTGATCCAGGTATTTCTCCAGAAATACCAAATTACATCACCCTCCAAGCACAGTGTATGGGTCCAGGTGTCCAGAAGGCCTTCTGGTCCGACTCTGGAGTTTGCAAAGAGTTCCTGAGAAAAGAGAGAACTGACCACTGCCAGGCCCAGGAGAGAAGGAACAAGGGGCCTCTCATGGTTCAGCTGTTTAGTGTCTATTAAACATGATGCGAGCTCTTAACCTGGTGTTGAAGTTTGTAAAATGGGGTGTTTAGAGTGCCTACCTCACTGGATATTTTATTTAGTAAAATAACATTAAATTGCTTCAGACAGCACCAGGCATGGCACAGACTTTCAATAAAAGTTTACTATTCTTATTCCATGTGAAACATTATGGTAGATTTTAGGGCAGTAGGATGAATAAGGCAAGATCCAAGTTAGGGAGAAAAATAATAGCTGTAATGTGCTGTGCCTGGGGGCAACTTTGTATGGACTACCTACCTACGCGGTTATGGGAACACAGAGAGGGTGAAAAGGTCAAAGAGAGCTTCCTGGAGGAAGGAAGATCTGATCTAAGTCCTGTAGGACAGGTGCAAGTTTACCAGAACTACAAACTAGGAAGGATGACCCGAGGCAGCAGTAGCATGTGCAAAGGCCCTGGGAAGTGGGAGGAGGGTGTAGTATTTGGGGGAAATAAAGTATAGCAGGACCTTGGGGTGGGTGTATTAGATATCTTTGGCTGTACCTCATGGTCCCCCCAAATTTAGTGGCTTGAGACAACATTCATTAGCTCATATTTTCTGTGTGCTTGGATTCTGGTTGTGGCTTAGCTGGGTTCATTGGCTTAGGATTTCTCATAAGGCTGCAATCAAGGTGTACACCGGGACTGCGCATGTCTCAAAGGTAAATTGTGGCAAAGTATTGGCTTCCAAGCTTACTCACATGGTTGTCTGCAGGATTCAATTCCTCAGTGCTAGTGATTGGAGATGGCTCTCAGTTCCTTTACGTAGGGCAGCTTTGAATGTGGCTGCTTGCATCATAGGAGCCAGCCAGAGAGGAGAACCTGAGAGGCTAAGACAGAAGTGGCCATCTTTTATAACCTGGCATCAGAAGTGACAGGTTATAAACTGTCTACATGCTTTTTGAAGCAATTCCCTAGGTCCAGCCTGCACACAAAGGGAGATTGCACAAGGGCATACATACCAGAGTCATTTCTGAAGCTGCCTACCAGTCTCTTCTGCACTGCCCAGTGATTTGTGCCCCTTCCACATGCAAATATGATGGCTTCTTCTCGAGGTTTTCAAGTGTCTTTCCCTAGGATAGCATCAATGGAAAGTCTAGAATCGCATCATAAAAATCAGATTCAAGTGTGGATGAGGCGCTTGGTTGTGGTTTCTTAAATACAGATTCTAGAATGTTGTCTACTGTGGATCTGGAGAGCTGCAAAACTAAAGAGATACATTATCTGCCTCACATGCCCAACAGACACAGTGTACTGGCTACAGACATTCCTACTCAAAGGTGGGTAGGGGACATGTAAGACACAAAGGAGTCACTGGTCCATAGCAGTTTTGAAATCCAGCCAGGAAAATGCTAGAAATTTCTTGGTCAGGTTTCAAAGCCTGGGAATAATCCCCTATGACACTTAGTTCTACCTTCTATGCTCTGGGGCCCTCCCTGTGACTTCTCTTTCCTTTTCCGTGAGAGGAAGCATGTGTTTGAAGCTGACTTGTCTTCTCTTCCTGTTTCCTGCTGAGAATTTGGGGGGTCCAATGGTGACTTTTTACTTTGTACTGTCTCTGTCCCTTTCTGTCCCAGCCATCAGCCTTTCTTTGATAATAGTGTTCTCAAAAACTGTGTGGATCTTCTATAAATCACACTGAGATTCTCTCCATTACACAAAAGCTGCACCCATAATTTCTCTGAACTAAACCCTTCTCCACCTGGGCCTCTTCCTAGAACCTGCTGACATGGCCAACATACAGCCCAGACTTCCCAGTGTCCCCATTGTTTGATGTGCAGGATCTGTGAGGCCTCCTGTAGTCTCTTTAAAGGGCCTTTGTGTAGTTAAATAACACCACGATCCTTAGATCTTTCTGAGGTCTTAACCAAAGGCTGCACAGTTGGCCGCACCTTCAGCTTTCTCTCCAGACCACCTTTTCTTGACAGTGCTCAAAAGCCATTTCTTAATTTTAACATCTTTTCCTGTCTTGGGAAGCTGAGAATTTTCAAAACTGTCCATTCCTGGCCCCTTTTGTTTAACAGTTTTTCCTGTCTTCTCACATAAGCAGCAGGAAGAAATCATTTTCAACACTTGGCTTGGACATCTCCATAGCTAGATCACTAGGTTTATTAGGCTGATATTCTGTTCTCCATCCAACTGCAGACAACAATGTCGCTAAGCTTTCTACTACCATCTAACAAGGATCCCTTTCCTCCATGCCATGGTTGGCCCATGTCCCTCAAATTTTATGTGTTGGAAACTTAAACAATACCATGTAGCAGTATTGAGAGGTGGAGCTTTTAAGAGGAGATTGGATTATGAAAACTCTGTCCTTTTGTATGGATTAATCCATTACTGTATGAAAGGGTCATGATGGGAGTGGAACTGGTGCTCCTTTGCCACGTGATCTGTGCCCCTTCAAGACTCTGCAGAGAGTCCCCATTAGCGAGAAGGCCCTCAGATACAGGCCCTCGACCTTGGACTTCTCAGCTTACCTAACTGCAGAATAAATTTATTCTCCTTATAAATTACCCAATCCAGTATTCTGTTATAAGCAACAGAAAACAGACTACTAATACACTCCAGTTGCCAATAATATATTCCTCATTTCCTTTTGAAAGCACCCTCCCTCCCTGCCCCCAGCAGCGTCCTCAAAGTCCAGATTTCCACCAATAATCTCTTTGAGGCAATTGAGAATTTCTCTAACAAGGACCTCAAAATACTCTCAGCCTCTGCCCACTGCCTAGCTGGGTCTGTCACAGGCTGCAGTGAAGGTGTCACTGGGGAACGATCCACCTTCAAGCTCACGTGGCTGTTGGCAGGATTCAGTTCCTCGCAGGCTGTTTGATTGTGGGCCTCGGTTCCTCACTGGGTGTTGGCCAGAAGCCACCCTCGTTCCTGGCCACATGGGCTTCTCCATAGGACAGCTTTCAACTGTCAGTTTGCTTCAAGCAATCTAGAGAGAAGAGCCAGAGAGAGAGAGAAATCACAGTCTTTTATGGGCTAATAAGAGAAGTGACGGCCCAACACTTGGGCTCTGTTTTGTGCGGTTCATTAGAAGTGAGTCACCAGGTCCAGCCCCCATTCAAGGGGAGGGGATACTCAGGGTCAGGAATCTCTGGGAGCCATTGCAGCTGCCATCACAGTGAGTTCCAGCGACAGCACAACTGGCAAGGCCACAGTGGTCCAGTGATGCCATGCAGACTCCCACAGGTGGTGGGCAACTGCTGAAACATTTCACTATTGAAGGGGAAGAATATCAGAAGCATCACGCAGCCAGACAGAGCAGAGAAAGGATTGGAAATGGAGACTGGGCAGGGAGAGCCATTGTAAGGCAAAGCTCCACGGGCAGCCTCATAACGGAATGTCCGTGTCACTGGCTATTCAAGCTAGAGGTCACAGCCATCCTGGAGCGGCACAAGGCTCCCTGTGGGCCAGGCTGCTTCTGCTGGAAACTCCCTTTCTGTGTGTTATTCTCAGCTTTCCACCCCTTCCTTTAGAGAGCAGGGCAAGGACCCACATTCCTAGAACACTCCCTGTGCACCGGACTTCATTCACAGTGATGTCTCAGGCATTTCATTTATTCCCCAGCACAACTGTAGGACAGGTATTGCTTGCAGAAGTGTGACAAGAGGTCACATGGCAGTTCTAATGCCTTTGTGACCTCATCCTGATGACCTCACACCATCGTGGTCCTGGCCTCCAGTCTTAGAGGCCCAGGAATGGACTTTTTGTCCCCAAATAGTTGATGATTTAGTGGAAGCTGAAACCAACCATAAGGTCCCAGTGCTGCTGTGTGACCCAAAGGCCAGCTGATTGTTGTGTAACTAGAATCAACTTCTCTCTTGGGATTTGAGGGAAACCAAATGTATTTATGTCCCTCTCAAGTGCAGAATCAATTGGCAACTGCAGGAGAAAGACAGATGAGGATCCATCCATCCCCTGGTTAGAGGGCTACCTTCATGTACTCTGCAGCTAGGGACAGAGAGAGAGGAAAGGGGGGAGAGGGAAGGACGAGTCACACCTCTGCAGAGTGAAGGAGACAAATTCTTCTGTGGTCCTCAGACCAGCAGCATCAGCATCACCTAGGAACTTCTAGACAAGCAGGTTATAGATCCAACTCCCAGAAATACTGAGTCAAACTTGGGCGTAAAGGGGCAGCACCTTGTTTTAATAAGCCCTGCAGGTGGTTCTGGTGTAGGCCCAAACCTGAGAACCACTGGCCTAGCAGAAGCTGCTCCCTATGGAAATACAAGGCCCAGGAAGAAGAACTCCCCTGGAAGATTCTGCCACTGTGCTGACCCATTTCCTCTATTCCTGGGGAAACAAATCACCGAGATAGAAGTTTCACAGTTCCCACATTTGGGTTTTAGCTTACAGCTGTTCCAGGAAATATCAGTGGAGGCTTCTCCTGACCTCTACCCCAACAGGGAAAAAGGCCAGGGGGTTGGTGTTGTCTAGCCTTGCCTCTTGCAGGCCTTGGAGGGGTTGCACTTGATACTTTCTGAAGCCTCTAGAATGACCAATAATGAGAAATCAAAGCTGGAAGCATGTGAGTCCTCCCTGCTGAAAACTTTCTTTACCTGCCCATTACACTTAGATTTCAAAATAAATCCCTTGCCAGGGCCTGCACCTTTCCACCTACCCCTCACCCATTCCCTCACACCTCCAGTTACTCTGACTCCCCATCTGTCCCTCTGAGATGCCAGCCTCACTCCTCTCTCAGAACCTTTGCACCTGCTGCTGGACATTGGCGTCCCTGACTCCTTCCTATCCTTTAAATCTAAAAATGTCCCCTCTGACCACCCATTTCAAGTGCCCTGCCTACCCCACTGGTCATAGATTATCTCATTACCTTTACCCTGGTTTATTTTCTTCCCAGCATTTGACCACATAAAAATTTGATCTGGTGTCGGGTTTTGTTTGTTTGTTTGTTTGTTTGTTTTTTAACTGTCTCCCCCTCACTGGAATATGAGAGGGAGTTGAAAGATGAGGGACCTTGTATTCCTAGCACCAGAACAGTTACTATTACATTGTTCGTATGAGATTTAAATACATATTTGTTGAATTCATTAATGACTACATGAACACAGTAAAGGGCTCTAAGAGAGAAGGATCAGAGTAGAGTGACTCCCTCATCAAAAGATGTAGGTCTGCCTTCTTCTTCCCAAGGACAGGGGCAGCTGAGGCCAACTGAGTGGGGCTGTAATGCTGCACCCCTGCATTTCTTCTCACCCGTTATCTTAGGGCCAGCCCCCCACTTCTCCTCCTCCTCCACATCACTGTAATGTGATGACCTCCAATGTCATCACATTACAGTCATTAGAAGCCAGAAGATTCACACCCTCCTGTTGTCTTTTTCATAAAGGACTGTTAATGGAGTTAGTTTTCAGCAGGGGCCCTGCAAACTGTTGTCAAAACTCTAACTTGGCCACCCACATCCACATAATTACTGATACAGGAGACCAGAAGGAGGTGGCATGAGGGCTGGGGCTTGGCTGTGCAGGGGCCCTCTCCCCAGAGTGGAGTGTGGTACATCACACTGCCGCTGCCCACCAGGAGCCCACAGTCTGGAAACAAGACAACCCAACTAGAGCCACTACAAAGTAGTGCAAGTCAGGATCGAATTAGCACTGGAAGGGGGAGGGCTTTCCTCCACCTTCAAGAGGTTGGTAACAAAGGAAAGGAAATTAAATGCGGAGGGTACAGGCTGGAGGTAGAAACAAGATTAAAAACAGTCTCTTATAGAATTATAAGAAGCTAGTATTTATTGGGTAATATATTAGTTCCCTTTTGCTATATAGCAAGTTGACACAGACTTAGTAACTTAAAACAACACACGTTTATTCAGTTTAAACATTTATACTTTTTTATTTTGGGGGATTCATTAAAGGTACAAAGAATTAGTTTACACTGATTGTGGTTGTTAGGTAAAGTCCCTCTTGTAATTGTGTACTGCCCCCCAAGAGGTGTGCCATACACCATGATCACCCCCAACCCCGCTTTCTCCAATCCCTCATTCCCCTACCCCTCCCCTTGTATTAGATCATCTACTGCCTTATATGAGAATTGAGTACATTGGATTCTTGCTTCTCCATTCTTGTGATAAATATTTATACTTTTAAACATACATTTATTCAGTTTTCATGGATCAGGAGTTGAATAAATAGCTTAGCTGGGTTCATTTCTTGAGGTCTTATAGGACTGCAATTGAGGTGTCAGCCAGGGCTCAAGATCTCAACTGGGAAAGAATCTACTTCGCCACTTGAATGGCTACTGCTGCAGCCTTCAGTTCCTTGTGGTTGTGTTGTGTGTTCAGCTCCTTGTGGCAGCTTCTGTTTTTTGCTGGCTGTTGGTCTGAAGCTGCCCTTGGCTGCTGAAGATTTCCTGCAGTTCCTTGCCACATGGACTTCTCAAACTTGGCTGCAGACTAGCCAGCAACAAGGAGAATCTGCAGAGTAAATTAGCTAGCCAGATGGAGTATTATATATTATTACATAATCATGGAAGTGACATCCGTTCTATTAGTTAGAAGGAAATTATAGGTTCTTCCCAAATGAAACTGTCTTCCACAGTTTTTATTAGGTGTTCAGGATGGTACCAAATACTTTGTATGTGTTACTTCAAGTAATCACTAAAACAACCTGTGAGGGCAGGCATCGTTCCTATTGCACAGATGAGAAACCTTAGGCTCTGGGAAATGAGAACTTGCTCTATGTCCTTCTGATGGAAACTGCCACATCACAGCATCGAGTTATCTTGTGCAAGCTTAGACTGAAGGGTCTGCGTCCTTACATTCAGGAGCAAGGGCCTGAGGGAAACAGAGAAGAGGGAGCCTGGAGAACAGGGATCTAGCCAGCTCCCCCCATGAGGCATGAGACCAGAAGGAAAGGACGGGTGTGGATCACATTTTAAGAATGAAAGAAACCAAGAGCACTTGTGTCTGATAATCTCTGTTTTCTCAATGAAGCAGAAAATGAGGGCGTCTCCTGAGAGGAGGGTGGAGGTTGGGCTGGTGGGGGAGCAGAGCCAAGCTGGAATCGCAGCTGTGAGGCTAGGGAATGGGAATTCTGCCAGTGTGCATGTAAGGTTGTCAAGCAGAATGAGGCGGCTTCCTTCATGAAGACTGCAGGGATAGGCTTAGTAGGGGGGTGTCCCCACTCCTACCCCTGGCACTTTGTGTATTTGCTTTAATTGCCTTGCCTTGCAGTGCTGTGATTTATACCCATATCCATCTCTCTCAGCAGAGGAAAGGTTCTCACAGGGCACTAACAGTCATCCACGCTGCACCTCCCTGTCCTCAGCACAGTATTTGGTACATGGGAATCCTCCATTAATGGCGTGTCTGATTCCAGACCCTGAAATTGACATCACTCCACTATGTTACTGCTCATCCCCAAAGGCGGTTCTAAAAGACTGCTCAGAGATATGGATTTTTGCTTTTGTTTTGAAAGTAAAAGTTCAAATAGTGCCTAGAGTAGAAACTGTAAGTCCTCCCTCACAGAATAGGGCTTTGAGGTGGAGTCTGTTTTATGCATAAACTGCAAAAAGGAGCTTTGCATTTTGGCTCAGTCTTTTTGATGTCAAGAAATCAGGAGAACCATTTCAAAATATTCCATTTCAATCTTTATCGATTGGTCTAAAACACTGCCCACAGTATACTGTTACCTGAAAACTCCAGCCACTTAGAGCATAATCCCATTCGTGTCAAATTATTGTCAAGTAGCTGAAAACCCAACTCAAACCATCTTAGACAAAAAGTGAAAAGTGTGGGCTCATCTTCAATGAAAAGTGAAGGAGAATGCACTGATGGCAAGGGGATTCTGCCATCTTGATCTTATTCTGAGGCTCTGTGAGGTGCCAGGGGGCTGTCAGCAGCCTCTCTGGGCTGCGTTCTCCCCCATGACTCCTGACAAAAGTTCTGAGGTCCACCCTGATTGGACCAACTTAGATCACATGCCTGTCGCTGACTCGGTTACTAGGGCCAAGGAATTCTGTCCTCTGATCAAGGCCTTGGCCACTCCCAACAGGGAGTGGGGGTAGTGGGACCAAGAGCAAGAAGAAAGGATGCCAGGTCGCCATATATTTAATTATATCTACTGAAAAATGACTAGGTGGATGCTCCAAGCCTGGGACCTGCAGGCAGAAGCTCCCTCTGCTGGTTTTCTTGTGCTGTGTGTACGTGTGTGTGTGTGTCTGTGTGTCTGTGTGTAAAATCAGCCCCACCCTCATCCTGACTAGGGAACACCACTGGAGCCTTATCCTGGCTGGCTCATTAAGGGTATCTAAGCCTTGCTATAAACCCTGGGTCCCCTCTGGCCCACCAAACTGCAGCTTTCTAACCTCTGCTGCTTGATCCCATCCCTGGAATGAGCCCCTGACTAGGAGCCTTATCATATATCCTGCTGGGGCCTGAAATAGGAGCCTAAACTGAACTCCAGGCCTTCTGGCCCTGGCTAGCTGCCCAGTCCTGCAACCCTCTTCGTCAGAACTAGGCCTCGTGTTCCTGCACCTGACGCTGAGTAGGGTCCTCCAACCTGGATCACCACCTGGCGCCTGGGTGCTCCTACCTCCATAGCTGCCAGCTTCTGAACCCCTGGAGACTCCCGCCACCTGCCCAAGCCATGTCCTTTGGACAGTATCACCACTTTTCTCAAAGCCACCCTTCCCCTCCCCTATCCCTCCTCCCAGGATCAATTTTCCCACTCCAACTCTCCTCCACCAAACCACTCACTACCCCCTAAAGCAGCAACCACAGCTGCTCCTCTACCCCACACACAAGACAAGGGACAGGCAAGACGGTTGAATGGCATTTTATTTTTTCGAACTGCATCCATCAAGCTCTGCCCGAGTCACCTTTCCCTCTGCGTTGTTTCCTAGCCAACATCTGGCACTTCTTCCTGGCATTACGTTGTCTGCGGTAGATTTGGAGTTCCTCTTGGTACTTAGCTCTCAGAAGAGCTGCTCTCTCTTCATATGGTTGCTTTTCCGCATTGGTTGATAGGGACCACATCTTTCCTGTGGCCTTTGCCACCTGCACCACAGACCAGTTCGGATTCTCCCTCTTCAGCTGGGCATAGTGGTCTTGGCAGAAGAGTAGGAAGGATGACGGGGGTCGTCTGGGTGCCTGGGGGTCCTTCTTTCTTCTTCTCCTCCTCTTACCAACGTAATGCATCATTTCTTCCTGGTATCGGGCTTTATCAAGTTTGGCCAGAGCTTCATACTTGGCCTTTTCATGCTTTGAGATGGATCTCCATTTTTCCGAGCACTTTCTAGAGAACTCTTTAAAGCCAACGTAGGTATTTGGCTGCTGCTCCTTGAATTTGTTTCTGTAATTCAGCAAAAAGTGGATGTAAGAAGAGACATTCACCTTAGGCCTTAGCTGGACTCCTTTTCCCATGTTCATAAGATCATTTTTTGCCTGGAATCAGTAACTTGGACAGCAGAAACTTCTGTTCCCGCACTTCAGGAGCAACCTAGGTGCTCTCCTTGAGATGAAGTTTTTCTCTCTGGGCCAGCTGCAGTCAGGGGTGGGCCTTTTCAGTAGTGGTGGCATTGTCATGTCAGAGGAAGAAAATTGTGACATCATTTACAAGCTGGCCAATCCCAGCGCACACCTGCGTTCATTTGCATGTAGGTACTCTCATTGGTTGATGACTTGAGGGGCAATTTTTGCCTCTCTCGAAAGACTGGGATCCATTCCAAGAAGGCTATGAAATCACTATTTCCCACAGAAATATTTCTTCTTGGCTTCCTGGAGGCTGTGGGTTTTGCTCAGCTTTGGGGCCTTTAAATCCCTCAGGTGGAGTAGCAAGCTGCGGGGTCTGCCTTCCTCACTATAAGTTTGTCAGGATGTCTCATCATCCCTTCCAAAGACAGCCTGGAAATAATGAACATGAGGAGGTGGATGGCTCCAGAGCTGTCACAATAAAATGAGAAGCTTTCTGTTTGCCTTGAACAGTGGCAGCTCATGCTGTACAGAGGGTTTAGTACTAACTCTAAAAGTAATCAGGTGTGACAGCTGTGACTCGGTTCCTGTCAGGACAAAGTTGTCTAATTTAAAACCTGAGCACTTGGACTATGAGTCTGAACTCTTCGCGTCTCTGAAGAAATTTGAAAGGAAAGAGGGAGGAGCACCTTGAGATGTTATTAATTACACTTGAGTCCATAAAAATGGGATGGCGTTCTTAGCACAGTGGGTAGCCTTCCCACTCCCAGGGGAGAGGTCCCTATTTCCTAGGCTAGACCTCAAAGCTATGATCAAACTAGTTGGTTTCTGCACTTTTGTAAAAGTCGATTCAAAAAATCTACTAGTCTTCCAATAGGAAGGAAAAGAAAAGAAAAAGCATTGTTTTTGACCTTCGGGCACTGTGTTGTACTTGCTCATAGGGCACCGAATTTAGTACTAACTCAGTGGTTGGCGATAGTGCCAGATTCATTAACATAAAAAGTAGCATGTTCAAGGTTAAACAACTCCTAACAGGTGGGACTATGTGGGTTTTGACCACCTAACTCAAGCCTGTGCTTTATCCTGCCTTCATAGAACTGTTCCCAGGGGTGAGGGTGAGGCGGTGGTAAAGGCCTAGAGGTCTCAGATGTTGATCCTGGCAAGGAAACTTGCTTAAGACTAGACTACATTTTGAATTTTTACAAGTCCATTCCCAAGGCTCCAGGACTGATGTCAATATTTATCTTCTGAAAAAGAAATTGACTAGAGACCCCAATGCTAAATGCTGGCCCTAGCCCAGCTGCAAGGTGACTGGGCTACCTAACTCATCCCTGTAATAAATTGTTTCAGGTTGGCTAGGTAATCCCCAACAGGTGATAAGCTGTAGTTTTGAAGCTGGATTTGGGGGCCTGTAAAATATCAGGTGCTAATTAAGGAAGTCGGGCCTTGTGTGTAGGGGGGATCTGGTCAATGGAAACAGATTGCTCTAGGGATATTTCTCAGCCTAGGCAGCTTTTTTCACTCTGGTTCTTTCTCCCAAGGGGCTAGACATTGGCTTAGCCGTGTGTTGAGAGTGAGCTGGGGCCCAGAGATAAATAGGACACAGCTCGTTCCTGAGATCAAAAGATGGGACGTGAAGAACTTTAAAGTCTAAACATGTTGATCAAACTTAACCTTCCACCTCTCTCAGGAAGATTAACCCGTCATAACCCTCTGGAGGTAGCAGATACTGAAACAGAAGGCAGTAGAAGGTAAAAGCTATGGCAACCTTTTGGTGTTTGAGCCAAACTTCCAATCTGGGGGGAGGAAGCTCCTTGTATAGGGAGCTTAGGGAAGGTGAATAAACATGGCTTACTACATCAATGCTCTGTGTGCTGGGTAGCTAAGGTTTGCCCTTCCAGATCCTCGTCCAATCTTCTCCAACTGTCTCTCTTCAACTTTCTCTGGCCTGGGAAGCAGATTCATACGGTCCACATCACTGGATCCCCTGTCCTCTGGCTTTGATGTTTAGCTACTGGGGACTCCCAACAGGTTAGAGATGGAGGAAGCTGAGATCAAGGCATTTATTCTCCTGGCTCCCTCCTCACCCGGAGCTGGCTCTCCACTCTGGACTAAGGTCTCTACTTCTCTTAAGGTGTCCTCCCTAAATGACTCTCCTTCCAGGCTTAGGAATGGCTCTCTCCCCCATTCCCTCCTGCCTGGAGTGGAAACAGCTCCGCTTTTACTAGCCTGTGAGTTCTCTACTACTTTCCTATGTTCTGTTGACTTTGCTGTGCTCTGTCCTTACCTTGTAGACAGTCTCTTTATTAAATGCTCCTAGAATTAGTCTGATTTGAATGGCCATCTCTTTCCTGCTGAGACTGCAACCAAAGTAACATGTTTCCAGCCTTCCACCACGTAGGCATCAGTTCAAAGTAGAGGGTAATGAGCTTCTGGAGACTCAAGTGCCTAGCAGAGTTTTCTGCAGAGGCATGACAGGGCCACACAGCTAGGAAGAGGTGTCTAATATTCCCTGGATTATGCAATGACCTCTAGACAGGACCATTGGTAAATAAGTTAGGCTTTGGGAGCTGCAGAGTTTCTGTTACAAGTACCCACTCTGCCATTGGAACTCCCAAAGAATTCATAGACAATACATAAATGCATGAGTGTGGCTGTGTTCTGATAAAACTTTATTTACAAAAATAGGTGGAGGGTCATAAATCTGCCAACACTTGGTCTAGAGATGTGAGTTGAGTATTTTCAAACATTTTTATTGAAGCCTACAATAAGAAGTACATTTTACATCATGACTCATTTACACCCATCCATACTTAATATTTATATAATGCTTGATCTGTGTCAGCCTCTGTTCTCAGCGCTTTGTGTATATCAATTCATTCAAGTCTCATAACAGTCCCATCAGTGCTATTTTTATCCCCATTGTAAAGATAAAAGTAGCACAGCACAGAGAGGTTACAGAAATAAAAAGTTTTACCAAACCATACTTACTACATCTGTGATGTGCTCTTATTTTCAATTACAGTCACCTCTATTTTGTTATTTAAACTGCAAACAGCAGACTGATTTCATGACCCACCAGTGGGTTAAAAACCATGGATTGATCTGCAAAGCACCATCCAGGCAGGCTGGGAGGGAGCTTTCACCTAAGAGACTGTAAAATCCTCTTTTCTTAGTAGCAATAACATGAAGTGGGAAAAGTGTGGCCTTTGGAGCAGGACAGATATCAGTTCAAATTCTTGCTTTGCCACTTGCATGCCACTAGCTGAGCAACTTTGGGCAGGTATAGCTCATGACAACCATATCTGCAGTAAGTAGTGAGATGATGATAAAACTATTAAGATTTTCCAAATTGACATCATGGAAGAAAAACAACTGGTACCCCTCTCCCCTCAGAGTGGGCCGGACTTAGTGACTCACTTCTAAGAAATAGAACATGGAAAAGGTCAAGTAGTATCTTTACAGTGGAGAAAGCTGGCAGACACCACCCCAGCCAAGTGATCAAGATGAACATCGTCATTAACAACAAGTCATGTTGATATCACACATACCCTTTCTATGACACCATAAGAAGAGCATGTCATCCCCATGGTATCCTTCCCCCAGATCTATAGCCCAAGTTTCATTATGAGAAGACATTAGACAAACTCATGTGAAAGGACATTCTGCAAATACTTGGTACTCGTCAATAATGTCAAGGTCTTGAAAAACCAATAAAAGCCTAGGAAACTGACCAAGACTAGAGGAAACCAAGGAGATAGAACAACTAAATGGCATGAGAGATGCTGGATTGGATCCATCCTGGGACAGAAAAAAATGGCACTAGTCAAAAACCAGGGGAATCTGAATAAAGTTATTCATTTAGTTAGTACCAATGGCGATTTCTTAGCTTTGATGCATGTACCATGGTCATGTAAGATGCTAACACTGGGGAGGGGAGAGGAGGGCTATACAGGACATTTCTGTACTATCATTGCAACTCATATTCTTACTTCAAAATAAAGTTTTTTAAAATTCTCCCCAGCTGGCAGCCAGGTTGTGACACCTGGCTCTTGATCTGTTACCTCTAGGACTCATGAGGCCTGATTTTCACCCTTAATCTCAGCAGCATATGATCTTGGCATCTCTCTGTCAAAGTATTTCTCAGGTTTGGGGGCATGTTGGAATCACCTAAGCCTTGAAAAATCCCATTGCTCACAAAAACAACAATACCTGGCACAGGCATTTATTGACAGATGCTTTGAAGCTTCCTCTGTCCTCCTCCTGCCCCTTCTGTGGGGTAGGACTCCCTGGCTGCATTTTCCCTTCTGAGCAAGGTGTTTGTGGCAGGTAGGATAACGGGCTCTTCAAAGATGTCTACATCGTAAGCCCTGAAACCTGTGAATTTGTTACTTCACCTGGCAAAAGGGAGTTGGCAGATAAGATTGCATTGAGGATTTAGAGATAGGGAGATTATCCTGAATCTTCCAGGTGGATGTGATGTTATCACGTGGTCCTTATAAGAGGAAGGCAGGAATCTCAGAGTCAGAGAAGACAGGATGACAGAAACAGGATCAGAGGCAGAGAGGGCTTTGAGGATGCTACACTGTTGGCTTTGAAGATGGAGAAAGAGGCCACAAGCCAAGAAATGTAGGCGGCCACCAGGAGCTAGGAGAGGCAAGCAAAACGATTCTCCCTTAGAGCCCCCAGAGGGGTGCGGCCAGCCAACTCCTCCATCTTGGCCCTCTGAAATCCATTTTGGTCTTCTGACCTCCAGAATTGGAAGATGAATACATCTGTGTAGTTTTAAAGTCACTGAATTTGCAGTTATGTATTAACGCAGCAATGGGAAACTAAAATGGTATCTTTCTCATCCAACTGGTGGTCTGTAACTTTTCCTGTGCCTTCCTTAACCCCTGCTTGCGTTAATAAGGATGAAAAATTTGAAGACGAAAAATGTTTGTCTCCACGTATGGGATTAGTTGAGGGGGAGAGAGCGTGATCTATTCAGCTCTACATACTCTTCTCACTCACTTGCTGACTCATTAAGTCACTAATTCACTCATTTGCTTGCCAATTCATGCTTATGTTCTTAGATTCAGTCCATTCACTCCCTTGTGGACTCACACATCTCAATAAAAAGCTTTTGAACTGCTGGAGCAAGAGGGCTGCTGCTTTGATGGTCAGGGAGAGCAGTGTTTGACGGACGGAGATGTCTCAGGAAGGAGGCTTAGTCAAGGGAAGCATCTGGCCTCTTCTAGATCTCTGTGTATAAAAAGCCAAACTGGTGTGGAAGGCCAGGCCATGAGCAGCCACACTGAGGGTCTTTGGCGCTGACCCTGTGCCAGAAACTGTTATTTAATCAGATGTGTTATTCAATCCTGATGTTTTAATAAAAAGGATGATCATACTTCAGGTGCATCACCTCTAGAAGCCTGGAAAGAGCAATTTGTCACATAGGAGGGAGTGGCAGAGCCAGGCTTCAAACTCAGGTTGATGTGACTACTCGGTTCAAGAGTTTACCCTCCACTCACAGTCTAAGAGCTCCTGTGGTTGGGGCTGGGAGGGGCAGAAACTGGAAGGAGCAAGTCAAAGGATTTCAGGAGGAGGGAAGGCAGAGTAAAAATAAGTCATCTGAACCTCAACTTTAAAGGGATTCAATTGAGTCTTTTATAATCTGGGTTGACCCTCATTACAGATGATCTCGTCAACTTATCTCCAAGGCATGGGATGTTCTGAGTCCAGTAGGTCAGCTGACCTGGGTGACCTATAGAACTTCACATGGAGCTGGGCCCACCCCCCAAGGGCAGAGGCTGCCCAAAGCTGACTAAGGGGTCAGCACCTGGCCAGATGGACTGGTGGACAGGGAACAGGAAATTGGACAGATAATTAGACACAAGGATGAGATCAGCATGGCAGGGGGCAGGCAAACTTGGCTACCTCTGGTGGGATATGGGACAGATCTAGAACAAGATCAACTTTGGGGGGACATCCTGCCCATAGTGATCTCCTAGGCCTTAGCACACCTACTTCCATAAGCCACAGAGTGGGAAGGTGGCCCTGACTGTGCAGCCTGCCCCCTGGACTCTTCCACCCACAGTAGACATCTTTTGTCTTGCCTGCCTGGTACCCCTGCTTTCTTTTAAACACATTCTTTATTTTGGAGAAATGTCCCCAAATCTGTTATGGGGTTCTAGTGGGGACCATGTCCTTAGCCCCGGGATTGTGCACATGCCCCAGATGAAACTAACTAGAGGCCTCTCATGGACTTTTTCTAATTACATCCAAGGGAAAAGCTCTTTGTCTTTTATCTGCTGGCGAAGGTCAGAGGGTAAATCAGCAAGCTCTGAGGGTGTCTTGGTTCCAGCGTCAAGCAGCCACCATTTGCAATAGAGAGAAGGATAGACAGCAGGGAGGGGCTTTGTGGCACCTGTGCTCCTGGTGCTGGTCACCTGTGCAGGCAGCACATCCCTACAACCCTGCTCTTCCTATGGTTTGTCTACAGCAGCCAATACTTCCTTCTCTAGGCTGATGTGATCGGGATTTCTGCCATCTGAAATGTTACTAAGCCAGATGGGATGGGGGCAACTAACACGAGAAGACAGGAATTCTCCTCTCCCCCATTTGGGGGTGTTTTTAGAGTGCTTGCTATGTGCTAGGCACTGTGCTGAGAGCACTGCAGGAATCATCCCACCTAAACCTCCTAAGGACTCTACAAAGTGGGTGCTATCGTCATCCTTATTAAATAGATGGGGAAACTGAAGCCCCCAAATATGTCAGTTACTTGTGCAAAGTAAGCACTAGTAAGTTTAGAGCTGAGATTTGAACCCAGGCCTGCTCTTCTAGGGCCTGCTGCTGACTACCCCACATTGTGTTCTGCTCAGTAAACACCGGTCTCTTTGCCCAGGAGTCTCCCTCGCTACCCAGAAACATGACCACATAGCATGACTGGAGGCCTTAGTGGGACTTAGTGGGCGTCACTGTATCATTTTTAATCCTCACAGTCATTGTATGAGAGATAAGCTGGGGAAAGGGGGATTTAAATAGGTGAAGCCACCTCCCCAAGATCACATGGTCAACAGATGGTGGAGGCAGGATCAGAACCCAGCTCCAGAGGACTCTAGGACAACTTGTTCACTGGTCTTAGTGTATGAGAGATGTCTAGCCCACCCGTTCTCCAGCTGCTGGGAGGCTCACTCATTCAGCCAGGCTTCAGAGCTGCTGGTCTCAGGCAGAGCTGCCTGGCTGCCTCTTGAGGGATCAGGGAGCACGATGCTCAGAGGCAGAATGGTGGTCACGTGGCAGGTCACGTGCTCCTGAATGGCTCTCCACTAAGCCATCTAGGCCAAGCTGCTCTGGCGTCTGCCTCATCCTGCCTCCTCTGGAACGTTGGGGTCAAGGCACTGATAATATCCCACTCCTCTGCTCTGACCTAAGCTGTGAGGCATCCCCTGGGTGTCAGGCACAGTCTTAGACACACTCTACCCAAGCATGGCTGTGCAGAGGAATCCCATTGCACAGATGAGGAAACTGAGGCTCAGAGAATCAATGCCACATGCTCATGGTCAGACAACAGTGTGAGGTACTATGGAGCTTCAATTCAAATGCAAACTGTCAGGTACCAGGGGCCTGGCCCTTAACCTTTAACCTTAAACCTATTGCCTCTATGGGGAACAAGACAGGGAATGAATCAGACAGGTGGCATCTCCACTTAGGCAGATACCTGAGTCAGGAAGAGGAGGTAGGTCAAATAGAGTGTGAGTGTGCTGTAGTCACCAGGTTCTTCAAGCTTGGGCCCTGTCCTGGGCCATATCTGATGTGGGCGGGCTATCACCCCCGATCTGTAACCTTTAATAACAGAGACTTGACTTGGGCTGGGGAAAGGGACAGCCATGGAAGGGCCCATGAGCTGGTCAGACTGGAGCAGAAACTGGAGGAGGACGAACATACAAGGTGCAAGACATAGTATGAGAGTGAGGCAGGTAGGGAGGGCACGCGGCAGCAGAGGCAAAAGATATGATGCTGGACACCCAGGGAGAGCCAAGTCTGCGAGGCCTTCTCTTCATCACAATGAGTGCTCAGCACTCCTCTCTGCCAACCTCAACTTTAAAACAGGGGCCATAGGGCTCCATCTTCCTGAGAGAAGTGCCAACAGCTGATTTGCCCAGCTTAGGTCACATGGCCACCTCCATGCAATCAGCTATTGCTACAGTGATTGCACAAAGCTGCTTCTTTCAGGAGCTGAGGTTTCAGGGAGGGAGACTGGTCTTCAAAAGCTTCTAGTACTCAGAAGAGATTAGAACTGCCTGCTTTAGAGCTGAAGGCAGAGAAGGAGAGAGATGGGCAACTCAGAAAGGTTGCAGGGCATCCACCACAATGGCCTTGCCCTAGACTGTGGCACCTGGCACCAGTTCCCATCTTTAGCCACAGCCCCATTTCAGCATCATGGACACATTGTCTCCACAGAAGGCAAGAAACAGCTCACCCATTGATGCTGCCAGCTGAGTAGCTGAGCAAGGAATGAAAGGAAACTGACACCCCACACCTCCCCCAGACCTCCTTAATGTGCCACCACACAACATGTACGACCCACGGTATTGGTGATAAAGCACTCATCCCAACAGCAAACACAGCTGGGAGCCCTGTCCCTCGGCACTCCCAGGCGCAGACACGTGACCTCCAGAGAGCCAGGCATCGGGAGGAAAAACATTTACCTGATGTGGTTTGTGTGGGTTCCCTGGAGCTAACAATTAGCTGAGCAGGAAAGAGCTCTGATAATTTGCTGAGTTTATTGAGTTACTTCTGGGGAAGAGGAACATTTGCCCACACTGATTATTAGACCCCACTGCTGCTGTCTTGGGGATAGGTCACCATGAGAAGAGTCCCCCAGGAAGGCACTGGCAGCTGGTAAGGGAAAGGGAGCACAGCCAAGTTGAGGAAGCATGTCTTTCTCATAGAAGTGGGCAGTGCCCCAGCAAGCCCAGACGAAGGCAGCTTGGAGTTCAAGGCCCTCCACATTGTCCCTGGCTCACCTGCTTGCTGCCTCTCCCTCTGCCTTCCCCAGCAGGGTCTCTTCTGTTCACTCATTCAATCAATCTCCCTTCTTCCATTCAGAAATAGTTGCTAAGCCATTTCCTGTGTCATGCACTCTGCAAGGTCCCGAGGGAAGAACCGTGAACAGGAAGGAAGCAGGTCACAGACCACGGGGTGAGGCAGATGTATGAGCAAGGCCTGGTGAGGCAAAAATGGTGGGAGAGAAAGTGCAGGGAGTTAGGAGGGCACACAGGAGGAGCAAACCAGACTTGGCAGCAAAGGTTTCCTGGAGACAGAACTGATGCAGCTGCAGGATGGGTGAGAAGTAACTGGAAAAAGAGACGGGATGGATCATGGATCAAGACTGGCAGGGAGAATTTGGCCAAGCGGTAAGTTCTTGATTGTTGGAAACATTCAAAACAGATCATTCTGAAAACGGACCTATTTGCGAAGAAGGCCGTGGCTGGGATTCATACGTAGCTAGGCGTTAGACCTAGAAGACCTTTGCAGTTCTCAAATCTAAGGTTTTAAGATTAACTGGTTCTCACACTCCTGATAGCAGAGGGAATCTAGGTAGATGCCTCACCCTTGACAGCAAGTGACTGGTGTTTGTTTATTCCTTTATTTACTCATTCACAATGCACGCATAGTAAAAGTATTCGTAACCAATCTCCACCAAAGCAGCTTGTGCATTACCTGGCACTCCCATGAGCTCAGTCCGTCTGCCCCGTCCCGTGGCACCCTGAGCATCTGCGGCCACCGGGCCGTCTCGCATCCCCATCCCCACCATCACTGCTGGTGCACTTCCCACCAGCTGGGTCTTGCACTTTCTGAGATTCAACTGGGTTTGTTGCCAACTCTCTCTGTGCCAGTCATACTTGTTATTGTAATTATGTGATTTAAATTAAACATCGCATAAACTGATGAAATATGAGTGTGAAAGGAAGTATAGTTGCATCTATGGAAACTAAATTGAATGCTTTTGAATGACTCCATAAAGGAGAATCTCTATAAACAACTGCTTGCTAAATATTAGGTGTGAGTGAACGAGACAGCTGCACCCCCCTGGGTAAGTGATGAGGGGGTCGGGAGAATGGGACGCAGCCACTCCATTGCCTGGCATGTGGTAGATTTTCAGTAAACCTTTTCTGGCTGGATGATCTCTAGCAAAACTAGAAATGGTGAATGATGCAGTACAGCTGTGGTTTACATAAAATTTACACTGTGAGGCACAAGTCCACGGTCAGAGGAAAGGCCTTGGTCCTGCGCTAAACTAATTGACAATAAATGTACATTTAAGTATTGTACGTTATAAAGCAGTGTTTAAGCTACATAGATATCCTTTTATGATTCCCTACTTAGAAATTAAATTTTAATTAACAGGCCGACTCCATCATCTGTGAAGCTTCTATCGTTGGGGTCAGCAAACTTTTTTCTGTGAAGAGGCAGAAAATAAATATTTTTGGCTTTGCAAGCCATAGTCTCTGGCACAACTACTCAACTCTGTTGTTGTAATTTGGAAGCAGCCACAGACAATATGTAAATGAATGAATAGGCCTGGTTGTGATCCGGTAAAACCATATTTACAACAACAGGCAGCAAGCCACAGTTGGCCAACCCCTGTCCCACGGAACTGATTTGTTCTGTGTGCCAGGCACTGTGCTGTGCTGCTAAAGAGGCTGAGCAACAGAGATTCTATCCAAGCTCTTATGGAGCTTGCCTTCTAGGTGGAGAGACAGTCAAAGCAAAAGACAGAAGTGGTCGCCTTGTACATTTAAAATCCTGTACATTAAAAAGTCAATGTTGTACATTAAAATGTTTGGACTTGATTCAGGAGCCCGTGGGCTCACCCTTCACTCCTGGGCCTTCGAGCAAGGCAGGGACGTGATCAGATCTCCCCACAAAGTATAGACGATGAAGCGGAGGCTGAGGGCGGATCAGAAGACTGTTTCTGCAATCCATGTGAAAAATAATGAGGTCACGAGGGGGCCTCACTTGGACATAGGGAAAAGGAGGGGGTGATGAGGATGCTCAGTGGATTGGGTGACTGGGAGGGTAGTGAGGATTAGGCAAGGAGGTGCACAAGGGGGCGGGTATGATGGGGGGAGCTTCGGGCTGCTCAGAGCATGGTAACCAACCCCAAACACATGGTAGGTGGTTGGGAGTTGGCTCACGTCTCTGGGAGCTTCCTGCACAACTGGGGTGGGCAGGCACTGCCAGGAAAGCAAGCCATCAAAGATAAGGCTGGAGTCTGGGAGGCCAGTCGTCCGAAAGAGCCTTGCATTCGTCCCAGCATTCACCCAGTTTCCGGAAATGTATAACATCATGGGGTTGTCTGGGGAAAGGATTTATCTTAGCTAAAGGGAAATTGATTATGGAAGGCATTTGTGATAAGGTTGGGTGTGAAGCCTGAGTCAATAAAGGCTCGATTCAGGGTTGAAAGGTAGCTTAGGCTGGCAGGGGAGCCGAATTAGCCTCCAACAAGGGCCTTTGGGCCATTTGGCCCCATTACCTTTCCAGAAGGGTTTCCCTGTTTGCATCATGGCATCCTCTCCGTTCTTCTGGGAGGCAAGCACGTGGCAGATGGGAAGGAAAGAGGGCTTGGGAGTGGGGATAAGGTGAACACCTCCTATAGTTCATGCTCCTAGGCCAGCCTTGGAGGTGGAGGAATGGTTTATGCCTGGTCCTGGGATGCGGAAGTTCTTCAGCCCTGAATCAGACCCAGGCTGTCCACAGAACTTGGTCACGAGATAATGCCCACAGGAGGTGTTCTGGGAACACAGAAGCCAGATGCTATTGATGGAGAAGGAGGCGTGGGGGCTGCACAGAGAAGGGGACGTTGCAGCTGAATCATAGAGATGCCGGGCTTTGCAGGGACTTCCCATATCTAGGGAACTGCAGGGGGAGTGGTCTTCATTGTCAAGCATAGTGCCTTGTACAAATATATGCATGGTGAGTGTGTGAATGAAAGTTCTGAAGATGTCAATTTTCAGGGATGCTGGGATTTAAACCAACATCTCCTAATGAGTCTCCCCCTAGGAGGAGCAAATCCTCGCACTCCCTGTTATCATCTTACAAGGGATGTCACCCAGCTCCTCAACATTATCAGCACACAAGAAGCTTCTTAGGAAGCAATACTGTCTACAGCCTATTGCCAAGAGAAGGGCTCAGAGCTTTCTGCAGAGGAACTCAAAGCCACTTTTTCTATAATCAACTACATGCATTAAAGGAGTGATTTTTTTCTTTATTCTCCCCAAGCCAGATTCCATTAATGAAGCCCCATTTAACGGAAGTCAATTTACCAAAAAGGAAAAAAAATTGAGTGTAATTGCTTAAATACATTTTATGTTGTACTGCAATAGCAATTTCCTGGGTGAACTTGGAATTCCCCAGGCCCCCCATAGTGAAGTTAATGTGGACAGAAAGGTTTGAAGGGGAGAACCTCTCTTTATGTTTAATTATGATTCTAAGAGGGAGCAAAATTAAAGAGGATCCTGGGGGGAGGAAGGAGGGGTAGGACAGGAACAGAATGGAACTCAGCCGAGACTGTTCTGCTGTCTTCCTTCACGTTTGCATGTACATGCCAGCTTAACGCAGAGGCTGACTATATGGGCTCTGAAAGGGATGGCCTGAATTCAAATCACACTTAATAGCTGTGTGACTGTGAGCAAGTTCCTTTACCTCTCTGTGCAGCCCAGTGGTGCAGTGGGAAAGAGAGTCAGTGCATAGGCAGAGACGCACAGAAGGCAGTGTGCAGTCCAGTACAAGTAAGCCTTTTTTCTGGAGAACGGAGTATGTGTGTGAGTGCTGTGTATGTATGTGTGTGTGCGTGCATGTGTATGCATGTGAGTGCATGTGTACACATGTGTGTGTGCTCTCATGGTAGAAGGCAGGAAGGAGGGAAACCAGGAAGCCTTTGATCAAAGGTTTGGAGGACAGGAGGTGCTGAGCCAGGGGGAGGTCCGAGAGAAGAGGCAGTGTGAAGACCCAGAAGTGGGAGCAGGCCTGGCCAGCTTTAAACAGCTCGGAGATCCAAGCGGCTGGAGCATGAAGAACAGAGAGATGAGGAGAAAAGGAGGCAGGAGAGGTGAAGGCGCACAGGCTTTGCTGCAGCCTTGTAGGCCCTTGTAAAGTCTTTTAGTCTGAGGATTGGAGCCAAGGTTTGTTTTATTTTGATTTGTTTTTAATTAACTCTATTATGGTATAATTTACACAAAATAAAATTACCCATTTTAAGTGTACAGTTTTTTGGAGCTTTGACACATGTGTGTAGCCCATATAATCAACATCTCATTCAAACTGTAAAACATTTCCACCACCCTCGAGGGTGCCCTTTATGCTTTTCCAGCCAGACAGTCCCCCAACCTTTGCCTCTCATCCTCAGCTCCAGCAGTCACTAATCTGATTTCTCTCACTAACGGTTGGTCTTTTCTGGAGTTTCATATGAATGGAATCACACAGTACGTGCCCACAGTATATATACCCTGTTAATGGCTCAGTGGGACGCTTAGGAGAGCCATCCACGGTATTGCAAGTATTGATGGTTTGCTCCTTTTCTTGGAAGGTTTTGAGCAAGGCCTGACACCATCTCAGCAGCAGAGTTTGATATGATGATTCTGCCATGTAAGCCCCCAGTTCTTTGATAGATACCAAGAAAATTCTCAAATGTTCAAACATTTATGCCCAAGGGAGACAGGGGCTGAACAGAGTAGAGATGCATGGGTGATACAGGGCCCATGGAAATTAACAATCAGTAGGATTCCTGGGAGTGGGCAAAGGTGTGGGGGAAATGGGAGGTGGGAGATGTTCCTTAGGACTTCTCCAGGCTATCCAAACTGAGGTTAAAGCAATCATTCCTACCCTGAGCTCACGGCTGGGAAGTCTCCCTGACTTCCTGAGATCATCTGCATCATTAATCTCACTCTGCTCTGGAGACCTCGACACCCTCCCCTTATTCCATTTTGTAATAAGGAGCCTTTGGTTATGATTTATTCAGGTAAGTTCCCCCTATTTCAAGGTCCCTTATGTAAATGGCCTCCACGATTTGTCATTGAGATAGAATTGAATTTGGCCTAAAGGAAAAAAAAAAAAAAAAAAAAAAGAACCCACAATACAATTTGTGACTCCTTGCAAAACTTAAATGACTCAGTCTGTAATAAACTATTTTAAATGGGATCTGGTGAAACACAGTAATTGGTTTCTATTATAGTTCTTCCATAGCAAATATGGGCTATATTCCTGAAGTTTGGTGTGTGTCAGCGTTTTCATTATAGTAAGAATTCAGTTTTGCGGGGTGTGAAGCTCCTTGGTTAGTTCTTTTGTTTCATACATATTTATGAAGACCCACTGTGCTAGAGCTCTTCTGTTTGCCCTCCAGTTCCTCTTCCTTGCCTTTCCCCACCCGCTTCACGGCTAAGGAGGCTTACCTGTGGACTGCGTCAGTATGCTCCCTTGCCCTCTGGTTTCCAATTGGGCTAGATCAACAGAAGCATCAACAAGAGACTAGAGGAGGGGAAGGAAGAGAGTGAGTTCTGTATATTCATTCCCTGCTCTTTTCTGGTGGAATTTGTACAGATTTTTTACAGCCCCACTGAAAGTAGCTCTCTACTTAGAGATAACTATTCCCTCTTCTCCCCACTCCAGGATTGGGAGTGAAATAAATCCTTACCAGCCCCCAAATATTACCTTTCCCCAATGGTCTTCCCATAGCTTGCCCTTACCTTTGTTAAGAGTCATTCGTTGAGTTCCTGGAATTATTCTCATAGGACTGTGCCACATGTTTTCCACTGGAACCCTGACATGCCTCCTTTGTACCAAGCATTGTGATAAGCTCTGGGAAGTAGGATGAATCATAAAATAACAGTTGCCATTACAAGAGTTTACTGTGCCCAGGGACCGTGCTAAGGTCTTGTTACGTATTATCTCATTTAATCCTTACAACCCTTAGAGGGAAAGGTCTGTTACCCCATTTTTTAAATAAGGTCACTGAGGGTTAAAAGGTGGGAGCTGTGGCACCCAGAGAGGAGATCTGGAAGGGAAAAGTTGAGGTCAGGTTTATCCAAAAGGGATGTGGACGTCCCCAGCAGGATAACGATGGTATCTGCACCTAGGGGCAGCTAGAGATGCTTTTTTTTTTTTTTTTTGTAGAGACAGAGTCTCACTTTATTGCCCTTGGTAGAGTGCTGTGCCATCACAGCTCACAGCAACCTCCAGCTCCTGGTCTTGGGCGATTCTGTTGCCTCAGCCTCCCCAATAGCTGAGACCACAGGCACCCACCACAATGCCCGGCTATTTTTTGTTGCAGTTTGGCTGGGGCCGGTTCGAGCCCACCACCCTCAGTATATTGGGTCAGCAGCCCACTCACTGAGCCACTTTTTAATGGGGCCATAGGGAGTGGGCAAATTCCACAGCTTGCTGAAGGGATTTGGTGGGTTAGGGTTCTTTGGTGCAAATTTCTTCAGGGGTGGGGCTGACTAGGTCCTTTGTGTTCTTTGTTTCAGTGGGGGGGGGATTAAGGTAATTTTTCTAAGATTACACAGCGATCCACAGAGTCCAAGCTTCTTCACCACTTGGCTACACTGCCCCATTGAGGAGTTATCTTAGGGAGATATAAAGGACTTCCCATTTGAATAAAACACTGTGGCATCACAGAGGAAGGAAAAGAAAATTCTGTTTACTGAGCCCAGTATGTGCTCAATACTGAGCTAAGTTCTTGGCCCCTGAGGGTTCTTGTGGAATACCTGGGGTACCTGTTCTTACCGGCAGACCAGGAGCCTGCCAATCTGTTTCTCTGCATCTGCCTCTTGCCCCAGGAGTGACATTTCTGGAATTGTGTAGCCTGAGCTACCCCACTCAGGTGTTATTCTCATTCTTAAAAAGGTTAGGTAAGGATTTCAGGGTCACACTGGTGAAGCCTGGATCTGAACCCAGATCTGTTGGCTTCAAAGCCAAGGAGAGTAAGAAGGGCTTTCCTGGGAACGTGATGGTAAGTATGGTTTGAGGGCAATGATTTTTAATCAGTGTGCCGCAGCACACTGGTGTGCTATGAGAGGATTTGGGGGATGCCGCGAAAATTTTTAAAGATCATTAATTAAATTATTTTTGAGAGGAGTTCAAAGCACATTAAGTATATCCTTTTATTTATTTTTTTTTTTTACTCTTTTCTTTCTGATCAACATAATTTAAGTGTGCTGCACAAGTTTACCTATAGGTAAAAAACACGGTTTGAGGGGCCTCCCAAAGTTGTCTCCAGTGACATGAATATGCAGGAGAAAGGGCTGGGGAGGTGGGTATATTCCAGGTGGAAAAGGCAAAAGAAAAAAGATGGACAGCTTAGGAGATGCAAGCGGGAGGCAGTTCACCTCTCCACACTACGGTCTGAAGGCTCAGTCCCCTGGTCTCAGCATCTCAGGGACAGCCAGCTGTGGGATGAAGCCCTGGAGGAACCGGTCAAGCCGCTCACATCCAAGCTTTTGGGAGGGCTGGGGCGACACAGCCTTCCTTTCCTGCTCCAGCCCTGGACGGAGGCCCTAGCAAGAAAAGGAAGTGGGGCAAATCCTGGATGCCCATGCCCCTCCCCTGCCAGCTCCCATCTCTGACCCCACCTGCTTCCTGTCCTCACAGGTTCACAGGAGCCAGCCTCCCAGCCCCCGTCATCAGCAGCAAAAACTGGCTACGGCTGCACTTCACGTCGGACGGCAACCACCGGCAGCGCGGCTTCAGCGCCCAGTACCAAGGTAGGCCGTCCCCTGGCACTGCCGAGCCTCCTTGGGGGTGGCAGAGATGACACCCAGGGGACTCATCCCATCCCCATAACGGGTCCAGTGTGGCTTCTGGGTATCCTTGCCTCTGCTGTCTGTTCTTACCGGCAGACCAGAAGCCTGCCAATCTGTATCTCTGCACCTGCCCTGTGGCCTTTGCCCCAGGGAGTGACATTTCTGGAATTGTGTAGCCTGAGCTACCCCACTCAGGTCAGGCTAATAATCTTAATAGTTAATACCAAGTGCCCACCAAGAGCCAGGCACAGTGCTTGGTGAGTACCTCATTAAATCCTGTAGGGAAATTGTCACCACCCCACTTAATGCACAAGGAAGCCGAGGCTGGGAGAAATTAAGCCAGTTTCTTAAATCCATCTGAACTCCTGCCTTTTGAGTCTAGAGCCCACCCTCTTAACCACCAGCCTTTAGCCTACCTCTGGGTAAAGTGGGAGAGCAGCCCACATTTCCACTTCCTTTCATTTTATCTAGAATACGAGTATCATACAGACACAGGCAAAATCTCTTTAGGGAGTATGGTAGCTTTGAAACTCAAATCTGCAAAGAGCTGCCTAGTGGCGAGAGATCAGACCAGGAATGGCAGGTGGAAATCACCAGTAAGCAGATTTCTGCTGCAGTGATAAGGGATTTCCTCACACCAAGGGTCACCTATAAAGAGGTATGGGTTTATCCAGATGGGAGAGCTCTCTGCAACCAGAAGAGACCCAGAATTTCATCAATGGATGGGAGTGGGTGAGGACATTCCTTTTCAATGTGGAGTTTATTTGAAGTACTCAAAATTTATAGGGCTAAACAGCAAGGTTGGACTCATAACATCCTCATTAAGTCTTTAACTATTACCACTGTCAAATGGATGCTGGTTTTAATGTGCCAGCAAACTTATATTGCACCCCTACTCAGTATATTAATAAGGCCCTATACATAGGCCTGGGCCTCAGAGGCCAAGTGTCTGCTAGTTCACCCTGAGAGTGGCTTAGGGCACAGTGGAGCCTTCTTCACGAGGCCCCTGGGGCCAAGCCTTCTGGCTAGAAATTAGAATAAAATCAGCCCTGGCAGCAAAAGCATTACCTTCAAAACCAGAACCTTTTATGAATGGTCTCAATTTTTTAGCCCTGGTAGCAGAACATATTTGCAGTATCTAAAAAGTAAACAAGAAACAAACTTGATCCACTAGGGTAACAAAGCCTGGCCCCAAGAACTTTCCTGGAGACATTTGTCCAGTGCTGAGGCTGGGCCTCTGTGTGAGTGGAACAGCTGTCCGAAGCTTTCTGCTGTTTTCCACAATAGAAAAGCAAAGATAGATGTTATAATGGTGTCTGGTTTAATAAGTGGGAGGTGCTTCTAATGTCTGAAGTTACTAAGGGCCCATATGTCATAGCAATTGGTTAAGGTTTGATGCCAGACTATGGACAAGAACTCACACCAGACAGTCTGTACATCAATGTGGATTGCCTGCCTGTGCACACCAGCCCCCGTGCCAGGGTACCAGATGTGCACTGCCCCACTTCATCCTCCCCACAGTACGGTGATGTATATGTTTTTATGCTCCTTTTTTCCAGGTGAGGAAGCCAAGGCTTAAAGTGGTTGCATAACTAGCCCCAAGTCACACAGCCTATAAGGGGTGAAGCTCAAATTCATTCACAGGCCTCTGGGTATTCTGCATAAACACAGAGCCTCTTTTATGGTGCCCTGGGTATATTCCCTTTCCTATTTTTAACCAGTAGCTTTTAAACTTTGTTCACTGTAGGAAAACCATTAATCACAACCCCGGACACACATACATCTATAGAACTAATTAAAAATGTCACCAAACAGTATTTACTCTTACTAAGTGTGATGTACCCTGAAAATTTCTTTTCCATCTTTTAACTCTAGTTGCAACCTCCACATTGATTTCACAAGTTGTAGCAGGGAATAATGCACAATCTTAAAAACACTGTTTGAGTTGCCTAAGCCCTATCTCTTCTCTCTAGCCCCCTTGGCACAGTCTAGAATGGAGTTTTGCATGTTATTGTATGCCAGTTTTTAAGGAGGGTTTTGTAGATTGGGGGCACTTGGCAGTTTTCAATTCTAACAGCAATTGTATAAAGTAAGTACTGTTATGAGTCCCATTTTACAGATGAGGAAAGACAGTCACAGGAATGGTACTGAGCTAGCTCAAGGTCTCATCAATAGCATGCTGGAATTGGAATTTGAACTCCAGCAGCGTTAATTAGGATCTGGCACACTTAATTACTGTGATTGTGTCAGTAAATAGTTCTCCCCTGAGACCTTCTCTTTCCAGGATTTGCAGACTGAGGGTACATAGTACAGGATACACAATGATTATTTAGGAACCCAGTTGGTGACTCAACAAAGCAAGGTTTCTCAGCCTCAGTGCTATGGACATAATAGTCACTCTGGATCATTCTGTGCGGGGACTGTTTCATGCATTGTAGGATGGTCAGCAGTACCCTTGTCCTCTGCCCAGATGCAGTGCAGGAGGAGGGGAATACAAGGACCAGTGGCCCCTGGTGCTCCCCGCTTACACACACAGTCATGACAACCAGGAAAGTCTCCAGACATGGCCAAATGTCCTCACGTGCAAAAGCACTCCTGGTTGAGAACCATTACTCTAAAGGAATGAAAAGTTGGAACCACTAAAGACCAATCTCAGCTTTGATATTACAAACAGTCCCAACAGGGGCAGAGAGAGCTCAGTCAGGGAGCCAGAAGGAGACAGAAGGTATACCTCATGCCTTTAACTGAAGAGGGCTTGGTGAAGAGGTGAGAGTGAGGTCAAATGAAGCCACGGGGATGATGAGGTCCTCAGGGACTGAACAGCAGGATGGCCTTTAATACCCCTAGGCACATGAAGAGGCCAGGGAAAGGGGTGGCAAGAGCTGGAGCCATGGAAAAGAGGTCTGAAACTTTGTTGCCACCCCACAGTGCAGGGCAAAGGGGCCAGGGGATTGGTATCTTCTTCCCCCCACCTCCCACCATCTGCTGCATTTCCCATCAGGAAGCTGGGGCTCTGTCCTACACTGTGCCCAAGAAGCTGACTGGCATCACCATCAGGCTCTCTTGCCCTCTAGCAGTATAGAGAGTTCAGTCCCCTGAGGCCCAGAGCAGGGCAGAGGAGTTTGAGGAATGAACTGGAAGAATCACCAACGTGGGATCAGTTTCCCCTACACTCAGCTGTATGGCATTAGAGTCTCGAGTGATTTATGACATATCAGAACTAATGATTACCAATCTCTAATTGCACTGATGGACACTTTTTCACCAGGGAAACAAAAAGTAAATTTAAAATAAAGGATAACTCACAACATAGCATATTCCATTCTTGTTTCAATCCAATCAGAATTTAGGGGTGTTTATGGCCAGACACAATTTTAATAATTTTAACACAGGGCATCAGAAGATCTGAGATCTAGTTGAGCTCTGCCTAAACAGGCTGGGAGCAGGTGGGCTCTTGTGTTCAATTTAGTAAGCATTTTTGGTGTGACAGCAGAGAAAGATGAACACCACTAGGCCACTCTCTGCTCTTAAGGAGAACAGGTTAAAGAGAGGCACAGACATAAATCTATAACTTCTGTACAGCATAAGAGCTATATAATTGAGGCCTGATTAAGAGTTCTGGGGCTAGAGATAAAAGGGCAATTAGGTTTGCCAAAGGGACTTAAAGAAAGCCCAAAAAAGGCAGTGACTTAAATATGGGTCTCAAAAAGATCGCTACTGACAATAGGAAGAAGCATTCCAGATAGAGCAAAGGCAGGAAACTGTGAAACTGCTCAGTCTAAGGGATCACAAATTCACCATGTGTCTGAAGCAAGAGTCGTAGGCCAAATCCAGTTCCCCACCTGTTTTTGAATCACCCTCCAGCAAAGAATGGGTTTTATGTCTTTATGGTTGAAGAAAAAAATGGAAAGAATAATACTTCATGACATGTGAAAATTGTATGCAATTTAAATTTCAGTGTCCGTAACTAGAGGCTTACGGGGACACAGTTAGGCTCATTCGTGTACACATAATCTCTGGCTGCTTTACTGCTACCCGGGGCAGACTGGGTCAGTTTGCAAAGGACACTGGTGGCCCACAGACCTAATAGATTTACTACCAGGCCCTCTACAGAAAAAGTTCGCAAACCAAGAGGCAAGTCTGTCCCCCAAAGTGAAGGGAGGCAGGAGGGGTAGTAAGTGCTGAGTCCAGAGAGTGAGGTATGGGTCCATTTGCTAAAAGCCTTGATAAAGTTGGGCTTCATCCCATAGGTCATGGATGAGAGATGACAGCAAATTTTTAACAACAGGGGATACATGGTTACAATTTCATTTTAGGAAAGATATTTGCTTTAGAATCAAAATTGGGAAGACAGTTCAGAGTCTTGAGGAATCAGATGACAGGAGCCAAAGTTTAAGCAAAAGTTGAGATGAACAGGAAGAGACGGACCAGACAGATAATTCCTGGTAAACCACATCGGGCTCGTGGGGGGTAAGCGGGAAGGGGTGGACGTGAAGGAGGTGAAGGAGTCGAGGATGAATCCTAGGTTTCTAGTTTAAGTGGACCCAAAAAAAGAAAAAAAAAAAAAAAATGATGCTGTTAGCCAAGGTGATCTGGGGAAAAGACAGAAGAGGGATGAATTTTGGGGGACATTGATTCTGCGGTAGTCTTGGGATATCAGGAGTTCGTCTGTGGGTCTATAAGCTCAGAGTAGAAAGTTCTGGGCTCAAGATAGGGATGTGAGACCACTGTTCCCCCTCCCCATATAGATATCATAAGTGATGGGGCCCAAAGTGTGATTGTCAAAGTGGGTTCTTTGTAGACCAAGGGGGCCTCCCAGCAGCTGGTTTGATGGAGGAGATGGGGCTCCAGGCATCTACTCCCACCTTAGCCAGATCACTTTCTCATTGACCTATGTATTTTGTTCAGTGGGTTATTACTTAAGAGTTTGTTAAAATGATAAGTTCCTGTAGCTGAAGTTTGGCAAGGACAGGACTTTATAAGACCCTAAGGTTCCTTTCAGTCCTGGTAGGCACATTGAGCGGAGTGTAATCAGATTCCGCCTCCAGGCGGCGACGTGTCCAGGGCTTCTCAGGGTGTTAATCGCTTTCTTGGTTGTTTTTTGTTTTTTCCCCTAGTCTAGAGAGATGCTGGTGGGAAGAACCTTTCCTACTGCAGCCAGTGGCTGGTAATCAACCTGCTGAGGGCCTTCCCTGGCAGGGAGGACAGGGCCTGCACTGTTAACGTCCTCATCTGGAGAGAGGGACTTTTATTGACCCCACAGGGCTATTGGAAATAGAATGAGATCCTAGTAAAATGTCCTATTCATGTCATGAAACGGAACTCTCAGCCCTTATAATCCACCATGGCTTGACTTTCTGTTACGCAGCGGAACACGTGCAGTGGGAGAGAAAGATCCGGGGCCTCTGGCTCCTCCTTAGAGACCTGCTCCTTGCCTCTAATCTGACCTGGTGATCTTCTTCTGGTGCCTGTCCCTCCCTTCAGCCAAATCCCAACCTGGCCCTGCTACCCCTTTCATTGTCCTTCCTGTCACATTAGCCCTGGTGACCGAAAGCTGGAAGATACTCCATGGCGAAAACCACTGGCTCTTCTGCCTTCTAGAAGACCTGCACTGCGTTTGTCTACAAAATATAAAGTTTTTCATTTGAAAACAATTTACATTTACTGAGATGCTTGAGGCTTTTTATAGTAACAGCTGAAGCTTCTGTTTTACACATGAACATGCTGCATTCTTGCTTGTGACTTACCTGCCTTCTCAGGCCAAAATGAAAGTGCCTCGGGCATCCCGTGGTCCACACTCTGACTCTTTTGCCCTATCCTTGTTGGTCTGTTCAGCTGCCAGACTCTTCCTAGCCTCATTTCCAGGCCTCTGTGGGCTCTGGAGCCCAGGTCCAGAGGCCACAAAGTCAAGCTGCTGAGTTCAGTCAAAAAGTGAGCCTGTTACCAATGAGTGAACACAAAATGCAGCACCCCTCACCTCCCCAGTTTTAATTGTGACCCTCTCCTTCTGCTGGGAAATAAAATTATAGCACACATTCTTCTAACAGTCATCCAGGCATTCAGTCATCAAACTGGTACTAGAAACTTTCTGGGTGCCTGGCTCTATGGCAGTCCCAGAATGCAGACACACGAGATGGTGTGGGCAGTGCCTGGGACATGATGTTGCAATGTAACAAGAATTTCAACCCCAATCTGAGTGATGTCTTGAGGTGGGCAATGACTTTTACCTGAGAGATGTACAGACAGCTATGGGGAGGTGGTAACATTTGACTCAGGCCCTGGTTACCTACTCCATTAAAGGATATCTCAACTAAGCAGAGAAGTGGAGGAAAGAATGTTCCAGGTAGAGAGAATAACATTGCACAGATAGGCAACTAAAACCCAAAACCAATGGCTATAGTGATTCCCTTAAGTATCTTTCCTTTACTCATTTTCTCCAGCTGAGTTCGCTGCAGTTGTTAGTGAATTAGTTGCCCACTAACAGTGGCAAAGCTCTATTCCAGGAATTAGAACATGCCACCCCAACACCACCTCCCATCTGCCATCCCAGGCCCTGCTCTTCCTGAGCACGTCCAGCGGCTACCAGGTTCTGCCATGGTGAACTGAGAAACCAGAGCTGGAGCATCTGAGAAAGCAGCTCTTACCACCCCAGTTGGTTATTTTTTCCGCCGTATTCAGAAGATCTCTGAGCACGGTGCATAACCAGCTTCTAAAGAGCTTTGCATAATTCTCTCAACTGTTAGTGATCCTTCGACACCTGCATTCTTAGCAGTGGTTATTGCTAGAATTTTGAGTGTTCTTTTAATTATTTCTGTATTAATGTTTTACTCTCCATTAGCTGGAGCAGTGACTCCAAGGATGAAGTGCACCAAAGCCAACCACTTATTCGGTGTGTCTGGAGTCTATTTTTTTCCATCCACATCATTTTTCCCATCAATCTTCAGTGTGGCCACTCCATCTGAAATTTTGTTAGATGTTCATCTAGGGAGGAGTCAAGGTTAGTGGAGGGGCTCACTCCCACAGAGGAGAGCCTGAATCCAGTGAGATTTTAAGAAGCTGCAGATTCCATCCACTCCTCAACTCCCAGAGCACAGGTTAGGACTCCATCTCCTCTCTCCTCCCCTAACAGGTCCTCAGCTTCCGCTAGCTCGGCCCAATAACTCATGCCGCAGACTAGAGAGGCATTTGTATTGCCAGATTCTTCTAGCTAAATGTGTACCATGTGTCCCGCTAACCTTTACAACAGCGGGGAAATGTCTTGTAATTAACCAGAATATAAAGGATGAATGGAGCAGCCTGGCAGTCTCCTGTAGTCATTATCATTCGGAGGAGACGAATGCACCTAGCAAGATTTCCATCAACCAGTTAGAGCCAGCAGTCTTCTCCTGGGAGTCCTGACTTTGTTCACGTGCAGTGAAAAAAAAAATGTGTAGAGCATACGCATGTGACTTATATTTTGTACGTGGCTGTTTGTAGCCGTGTGCACTTGTGACTGAGCTGGGTATAGATGTAGATATGCACATATGCATGGAGAGGGACACCTGGATGTGGGCAGCTGCTGCAGGCTGCATTTTATCTCCCCTATATTGACCGTCCCAGAATATTCCCTCTAGAGACCAGTGGTTTCATGTAATATTGTTGAAAAAGGCTAGTGGATGTTCCACAAAAGAGATTCTCTAGCTCCTTGCTTTTTTTTTTTTTTGAGACAGAGTCTATGTCGCCCACAGTAGAGTGCCATGGCATCACAGCTCACAGCAACCTCAAACTCTTGGGCTTAAGTGATTCTCTTGCCTCAGCCTCCCAAGTAGCTGGGACTACAGGCACCCACCACAACACCTGGCTATGTAGTTGTTGTTGTTGGAGTTGTCATTGTTGTTTAACTGGCCCAGGCCAGGCTCGAACCCACCAGCCCCAGTGTATGTGGCCGGTGCCCTACCCACTGAGCTACAGGCACCACCCACTCCTTGCTCTTGTGTCCATCTGCTGGGTTTGACCTTCCTTTCTGACTGCGTCTGCTGGTTGTGCACTTTGGAGGCCTGGAGGGGCTGAGGGGACCTGCCCGCATTCTCTGATGTTTTGCATCCCAGTCTGCCCTGGTCTGTTGAACTAGCTCTTCAATGAGCTCATGTTGCAACTGATTTCACATGGTGTTCTATACCCAATGATCACTCATACCCACCCTGGTGGACTGTTAAAAGAAAAACAAATCAGTTACATGTAAGTCAGGGTGTGACCACTTCCTTAATTGCTCAAGAACTGAAACCCCAGCATCTGGAAGTTGTTTTTTTTTGACGCCAACATCCCTGGTGACATGGATCTTGCCGCTCAGCTACATGACCCATCAGCTCTCAAGTGTGTGGGCCAACTGCAGGTTCCCTGTCCCCAGAACCTGGGGCTGGCCAGCTGGTCCCAGAAATACATCTTTTAGAGACTGTGTTACTGGTATGAGGATCCTTGCCCAAAGCTCTGCAGTCAATGCATGTCCCCAGGATAACATGATGAGGACAGAAACTCTATCCTGGTGACCAAGTGGTGGTCACAGGCCACATGGCTGATGCTACCTCTTGACCCAGCCCAGTGGAATGAAAATCACAAAGTTCACAGGCACATTAAGGAGCCTCTGTTTCTTTTCAGCTTCCTTCTCATTCTGTTCTCATCACCTTGACAAACTACATCCTGTGGGAAGTAGCAGGACACGAAAGAGGAAGAACAGAAGTTAGTCCCAGTGTGGGAGGTGTGATGACATCACCACACTAAAAGCCGTCTAGTGAATATTAAGCACTGATCCATCAGGTCAGACAGTCCTTCTTGGGGAGGGACGAGTGGAGAGGACATCAGATTCCTTCAGGGCCTTGAGAGGAGCAGGAGGAGGACCATTTTCCTCCATGCAACCTGGAGGAGAGAGAAAGGGGGGCTCCCTATAGCAATGCATCTCCTTGTGGCCACCTGCATCTCACACACACACCCCCACCAGCAGCTGCAAGGAAATTCAAGCAGCTTTGCCATGGGAATGGCCTCCCTTGACACCAGATCCTGAGACAAAGAGACTAGGACAGCTCTGACCTCCCTTCCTCCTGGGCCAGGTACTCTGAGCCATCCCTGCCTGGCCTCCAATGGACTGCACTGGGTCACAGAGAACGCTCACCCACCCTGTCCCAGTGCTTGAGCTGTTGTCACCGTGCTGGCACGGCTCCTGTCCTCCTTGGGATGGCAAATCAGAGGGATATCCCCCCTGCCAGACCACATTAGCGAGGCTTGAATAATGCATGTTTCCTCTCTAATGCCCTCTGTCTGGTAATGGGCCCATGCTAGTGTTCATTGGAAATTTTCCTGCTGGATACACACGGAGAGTGAAGCACATTTATAAAAAGGGGTTGAATGCAGATTGGGAGGCTATGTCTGTGGTAATAACTGAATTTTATCAGGCATTCAGCATAGACAGTGGCTTGCCAGGGGACAAACCCTTGGGGAACTTTGTGAGGTAGCCAGAGCAGGGGACTGGGAGCCGCCCCTTTGCACATCTGATCGCTGTGGCTGTGGTTTAGGGATTGGCATGTCCCCTCAAGTCCAGAGCAAATACCTGAATTTTCAGGGGCTGAGCTCAAGGTGGGGGGCAGATCCTTTGGGAAGATTGACGGTACCCCTGGGACAGGACACAAGGAAATAAGCTGAGGCTCAGCTGGGTGCAGAGCTGCCTCCTGGCTGTGTGGCCTACAGCAAGGCACCCAAACCACTTTGAACCACCATTCTATTATCTACCAAGTAGGTTTAATAACTACCGGTCAAGGTCATTGTAGTATAAAGACCAAATGAGTATTGAATGCCAGCAGGCACCACATGTATTCTAGGCATTGAGGACACAGCAATGAATAAAAATCCCTGCCTTTGTGGAGTTTCCATTGCAAAGTGGGTGACAAAAATAAGTAAGTAAATGATATAGTGTGTTAGAAAATTGGGGGGATAAGTAGGGAAGTGAGAGAGCTGGGTTCGGAGGTATCATTTTAATGGAGCAATCAGAGAGGGCCTCCATGAGGAAGTGTTGTTTGAACGAACTCTTCAAGGAAGGAGCCAGTTGTTTGCACAAACTCAACAGGGAGCGAGTCACACAGCTATCTCAGAGGCAGGGAAGCATTCTGGGGACCTGGCAGCTGAGGCAGAGCATGCCTGGCATATTGTAGGCACATGAGGGGGCCCACAAGGCTGGAGAGGAGTGATTCAGGTCAAAGATAAGACTGGGGAGGTCGAGGAGAGGACAGGTTGGTCCTTGCAGGCCATTTTAAAGACTTTGGCTTTTACTCTGAGCAGTTCTGAGCAGGGCTGTAGCTTGGATTGACTTGTTTTAACAGTATTCCTCTGCTCTGGTGCTCAGAACTGACTCTACGTGGGCAAGGGTGAAAGATGGGAGACCACGGCAACGAGGGGAGAGGTGTCAGCAACTTGGACCAGGGTGATAGACGTGGAAGTTGTGACAACTGATTGCAGCTGGGATATATTTGGAAGGCTTTGCTGATAGATCACATGTGGGTGTGAGAGAGAGGAGTCCAGGATGTTGAGTTAAGGAAAGAACTTGTAAAGCACCCAGGGCCTGGCACATGAGAAGTGCCTGGTCACAGTTGTTGTCACGACTGATGGGCATCAGTCTGGACAGGGCTAAGGTAGCAGGGAGGGGCTGGCTACAAAAGATGGCACAGGAATCTGGGATTGGGCAGATAACTAGAGACTAGATGAAGCCCTCAGGAGAGTGCTTTGAGGAACAGGGGTGGCCTGATGATGGATACCAAGAGGTGGCCTCCTTCAGAATTGTGGCGTTCTAGATCTGGCCCCTTTTGTGTGCTGTTTGGCAAAGTTCCAGAGAGCTAAGAAATGGACTTAATTTCAGGGGGTCAAAGGCAGATTTAGTCCCTCAGGTACTCACCCGAGCCAGATACAATGCCCCAGAGACCTCCAGGACTCAGTTTCTCCTGCCTGCTTAGGTTGGCTGCTTGTAGGCTGGACTGGGCAAGGTTGATCCCACCTCAGGTGCCTCTCCTTCTCTTGGGACCAGCCATGCTGGCATTCAATGATTGCAGGGATACAAGAGGGCACGCCTTCTCTGGCAGGTATTTCTCAAGTCTTTGGACCTGTCAAGGACTTCAAATTTCTAATGACCAAAGCAAGTCACATGCTCAAGTCAAGGGATGGTGACATACACTCAACCTATGTAAAGAGGGACTACAGAATCACACAGCAAAGGGTGTAACGGTGGGAGACCACCTCTCCTGCCTCCCCTAGAGAGCCAGGCCTGATAGCAGCTCTCCTTCATGTCAGAGATCCCACTGTATTGAAATACTACTCTTGGTAAGGCCCAGCCCAGAGGGGTTCCTGGCTTCAACCCACCATAGCGGTCCCAGACCAAAGGAGGAGATCATTGCAGAGCAGTGATTTTCAACCGGTGCACTGTGAGGGGACCTGAGGTGTGCTGCAAAAAATTTTAAAGATCATTAATTAGATAATTTTCAAAAGAAGTTCAAAGTATAGTAAGTGTATTCTTCTTTTTACTCTTTTTGGTTTTTTAATCAACATAATTTAAGTGTGCCATGGAAGTTTGTAAGTTCAAGTGTGCCGAGAGATACAAAAGGTTGAAAAACACTGTTCTAGAGGGACTCCCATCCCTGGTCACAGACAACAACTCAAACTGCTTTTCTTCTTGTCTTCCTCTAGTTAAGAAGCAAATTGAGCTGAAGTCTCGAGGCGTGAAGCTGATGCCCAGCAAAGATAACAGCCAGAAGACGTCTGTGTGTAAGTGTCTGCCTGGGGCTCGAGGTCAGAGCCGCCAGCGCTGTGACCGCGGGGAAGCCAGATGATGTTGGAATGACTTCCCTTCAACCCTGCTTCGCTCCCTCGCGGGCTCTGTGCATGGACACACTGACCCAGTGGCCAGCGAGCAGCCTGGGGCCTGTCCTCTGCCTTCTTCTCCCCTCCCATTTCCCTCCTTATCCAATTTCTCCCTCACTTCCCATTTGAACTGCAGTCCAGGGAGCCATTACTGCTACATTTCTCTCTTTATTTTTCCTTTTGAATCACTCCACCTGCTAAGACAGTCTTCTCAGCTCCTCTTTTAGGAGTCAATAACCTTAGGCAAGGATCTTGGGGGCTTCAGGGCTCCAATTCCACCTCCCAAGGTTAGACTGGGAATGGGGTGGGGAGGAGGATTTCCAGTAACCTCCTCTGAGGATCCCTGGACCAGGCGGGCAAAGAGGGGCGGGGCCTGCTCTCAGGCCACTAGGGAAGCACCATGGGCTCTGCTTGGGCACAGGGAGGATGAACGTCTTTGGGAACCTGTTCCTGTTCCCAGTGTATGGATGATTAAAAGAGGCCCAATGTTGGGGAATGGTCTGGAATGTCGGCCTTAGATACGCTTGATTGGAGCCTGTGCTAAGACACACTAGGGCTAGAGCGCAGGAAGGGTCGGGAAGATTCTGGACACCCTGCAAGGCTGAGCTCGAAAGCAAAGGTGGTTTTTCCAGAAACCCTTCATTTCCTCCTGGGGGAATGTGGGGAGCTTTCCTTGGTCCCCCATACAACCAACCAACCTTCTGATTTCCCCTTTCCTTCCGTCCCTTTGTCCCAGTTGTGCTCCCTAACTCCCTCAAGGCCTCCTCCCCCTCTGCTCTTCCTCTTCTTCCCCCATCCCCCTCTACCCCTCTCTCTACCCTCCCTGCCCTCCCCCCACTTCTCTCCTGGGCCTCAACTGCTCCGCCACCCTCCTCCCTTTTGTCTTGGCTCCGCGCTCACTTTCCTGGAGATGCTGGAAGTCCACGTGGAGGAGTGGCACATACAGGGCGGCACCATGGTCCTGGGCTCTGTGCTGATCTGTGTAGCTGGGACACGGCTGGGGCAGGGGCAGTTTGGTCTCTGGCCCGGACCAAGTGGAGCCCAGGTGGGGATCTTCTCTGGTCTTTCAAGCCCTCTGAATAGAGACAAGGTGCCCCTGGTGGTTGTCTTCAGCTGGGGTCAGCGTCTGTGGTCACCTCTCACCCTGAATGGGCTGGATGGCCAAGGGTAGCCAGGGCAAGCCAGGACTCTGCAGCCAGGGCTCCAGCGTGAGCCTGGACCTCACCGGCTCTTCCCTTCTGTAGTCCCAGGAGACCACGTGAACTGAGGAGGGCCTAGTTGAATTTTAGAGCTTGTCCAGAGGCCACAGGCAAACTTAAGGAAATGGCTCTGGTTTGGGAGTCAAGCGTATATCCCAATTGTGCTAATGTCTCAGTGTCTGTCCACATCTGCAGAAAGGGGATGCAGATTCCTACCCTGCCTTCTTCTCAAGGCTGCTATTGGATCTAAGGTGGCCTTCTTCACCAAGGACTTCAAGAGGTCCATAAACTAGACGAAAAATGATATGCAATGTTGTCAGTGAATTTTCCTGAGAGAGGGTCTATGGTTTTCATTAGTTGCTTAGAGATGTCCAGAACTCTCTCAGAAAGATGAAGAAACTCTGTTCTAATGGAATACAGTCTTTGAAAAAAAGCATGCCTCTCTCTGCCTAAAAGATATTAGTGTCCTTCAGAGTTCCTCACAAAAAGATGGGTACGTGACTCAAGAGGCCTCGGAAGCAGGTAGCCACATGTCTGCAAGTATCTGACCCTTTGCGTTCTACCCACATTCCCTGCAGACAGCTGTCCTGAACTGTAGGGGAGGTCTGGACCCGGCTTTGTGCCTTTCGTAGGCAGTCCACGTTTGGAGGCAGCCTGTGGGGACATGGACCCCTGGCTATCGATTCTGGCCAGCCACCTGTCTGTGCCTCCCAGCACTTTGGGTAGAAGGCATTGCCTTTCTGGGCATGTTGTACCTTCTTCCTCACCAAAGTGACCCTCCCAAGATGGATAAGTCTTACCCTTCTTTCCTGTCCCTCAGTAGACACCAACAAATACAAGCAGCTGGTTTTGAATAGACAGTGAAGGCTGGAATTACAAAACGAAAGGGGAAATGCCTCTTGCCTCTGTAATTCAAACAGTAAACTGTTTGCTGAGATTTAAGTTTTCTTATTTCCTGGGGAACCTGGAAGGTCCTCCTGGGACTGCTGTTGTCTTCTCGGTGCTCCCTGGGAGAGGAAACTGGCCAGGTGTGCATGGCGTCACCTCTGGGTTTGTGACTTCCTGGATGGCACCTGATCCTCCTCTGGTGCTGGCTGATTTCCAGGGAGGTAGGGGGATCTGCGCTGTCTGTTGGGGCTGTGTCTTGGTGGGTGGCCTTTGCGATGGTATCTCCTCTTTGGTCCAGCCCCATCATCATCGGGGGGCCACGTGTTCGGTCTGCTTCCTGGGTGGTGTCACTACCGAAGGAGAGGGCAGGCGTGGGAGCCAGAAACTGCTGTATATTTATTCTTCGTGTGCTACAAGGGGGCTGTGTGGTTCCCATGTGGTGGTCGGCAGGGATATTGGGGTGGATGCAGTTCTAGGGCAGTGTTGAGTAGGGAGGACCTAACAAGAGGTGGGTCCTTAGCTGGGAAGTCCATAGTGGGGACAGATCTCCATGAGGCTGTATGGGGGGCTGATAACCAACAAATACAGCTCAGGATTCCTCACAGCTTTTCCCAGGTACCCTAAGAGTGACGTCTTCTTTCCATTACTTGTGAAGCGTGAGGCTCCCAAGAGGCAGGCGTGTGCTGTGCTGTGAGGGATGGTATTCCATCTCATTATCCCAGCCTGAAGGTGTCTGGACTGGTGGGAACGGTGACTTTGTTAAGTTTAGGATGCGAAAACTTTGGAGGTAGAGGCTTGGCAAAGAAGGGGATGGGGGTAGGGGACAAGCATACAGTGGGGGGACCAGTTTTAACCTGGCAGTGTGGAATGTCGGAGAAAGGGAGGCGAACAGGAGGCCTCACATTCACCAAACACAACCAAAGGGGTCTCTGATGTCTCGCTGGAGGGTGCAGTCTGCCTGGGCTACCTGGAGGTTTGAACAAGGTCAACACCAGACTCAGACTGTAGCAATGAGCTTTAGACTCAGTGAATCTAATAAGGGCTCCCTGCCTTCTCCCCTCCAGGAGATCCCCCTGCATCCTCACAGGTACCCAGCCCTGGAAACCCCTGCTCCCTGCCCTCACGCCCTGGTCCTCCATGAGCCCCGGGGACTTTTCCTTTGTCACGTCCTTCCCACTGTGTCATACCTGTTTCCATTACCAGGCTCTTGTCCTCAACCCGGCTAATCGCAAAAATTCCTAACTCACCTCCCAGTAACCAGCCCACCCTGAGCAATGGGTCTCACCACACCCTTTCCCCCCTTAGAACGCCTCAGGGATGCCCGGTGGCTTTCAGGATCTGACTGGAACTTTTTCCAAGTCTGATCTCTGAAAATCACCTTCTACTCTCACTTGTCATCCTTCAGCCTCCCCACTGCACAGGCCACCCCTAGGTCTGTTTCCATGTTTCCACTTCACTCCTCATGCCTGTATGTCTGCCTTTATCATCTCTGCTGCCATGTGTCCCAATCCTACTGCCTCAGAAGGTCCATATTAAATGCCACCTCCTTCAGACAGCCTTTCCCTCTTCTCCCAGGACTGTGAGACTGGCCTGCCCTGCAGGTGCATGTGGCATCCTCCCATTGTCCCACTGTCTGTTTCCATATTTCACGTCTTCACTCAACTGGAAGCTCCTTGAGGACAGAGAACATACGTGACTATTCTTGGCATTTCTCATGGTATCCAAATAAAACCTTGTACACAGTAGGTGCTCAATGAATACTTATGTACCTATGTGAGTCAGTGTGTGTGGGTAGTGGAGCGCTTTGCTCACATCGTGGGGCACTGAGGGGAATGGGAGGGAAATGTGTAAATGCGGGGAATGTTGCTCCAGATGCCCTGTCATCCCTCCTCTAGAGGTCGCTCTTGGGACTGTGGGATTGGTGAGTCCTGCATGGAGCTCCTGTGACCGGGCTGTCTACCTGGCCCCAGCTCCTGCTCATCCACAAAGCCAGAAATCCAGGAGTATGAGGGGTTCCAGCCTCATCAATATGTGCGTCCCGTGAACGATTAACAGGCAGGGGCCGAGAGTTCCCACCCTCTCCACTGCATGTGTATCCGCCGCCCCAGCCCAGCTTCTCTTCCAGCCGAGACAACTGTGCATATGGTTTTTGTAAATAGGACATTGGTGTTGGCAAGTGTCCAAACATCACACCACCTGCCAGAACCATCTCAGGTGCCATCACTACTACCGAGTGCCTTTGCCAGTGGCCTTGGGCGGGGGGTGCTCTGGTTCCTGCTTACTGTGGCTTGAGAAGTGTCTGATGGGAAGAGGTGTCTGAGAGGAGATGTCCATGTTCCAGCGACAGTCCCTGCTTTGAACTTCAGACCGCATCTCTCTCTTACATGCTTTACCGTTTCTGACCATGCATCCACCTTTTATTTAACTTTCTTTGAGCCATTTCTCCATTTGGGACTGAGGTGGGGGGCTCATCTCATCTAGAGTCTCCACCCCTAGACCTGTAGCACAGGGTGGGGAGGTCACCAGGGGCTGTGGACAGGCCACCTCTAGCCGCTGGTGTGGGAGAAGGGAACTGGGGGGTGGTTGGGGTGGAGGCCTGTTTCTGAACCCACATGCTCTGAATGACCTTGCTCACAGCAGCTGCCCACCTTGCACACTCAAGAAAGCCCAGCCAGAAGCCCAGCCATCCCACCTGGGCCCAGCAAAGCAGGGCCTCATTCTGTGTCTGCTTCCACCTCCCACCTTGAGACATTGTCCTAGCAGTGTCTTCCTGTGACAACCCATTTCTGTATATGCTGTTTTTTTTGCCTTGTAGTAACTCAGGTTGGTGTATCCCAAGGACATAATATGTGTCCAGATCCTGGCATACCCGAAAGGGGCAAAAGACTAGGCTCGGATTTCAGGTAAGACCTATTTGGGAACTTCTTGATTATAAAAAGGTGGGGTGGCCTGGCTTGGGGGAAGACTGGGGCTGGTCTTCCTGGTCGTGGGAATGGAGAGAATGGTGTGGACACAGGAATATATAACTTTCTGGAGAAGAGCTGTGGCCTTCAACAGTCTCCCTGGCCCAGCCTTTGGAATACTGCCTGTGCTTTATGAGGGGCCCTCAGACTGCCAGGGTAACACCCAGGGTGCAAGGGACTGCCATATCAGGAGTGATGCTTCCGTAGGTTGCTCACACCTGTAATAATCTAGGAGACCCTAGGGCCTGGTAATGTTATGTTTGCAAACTTTTTTATTATCCAGGCATTTTCCCATAATCCTCCCTTTTCTTTAAAGTTTACGGGTGTCATCCGCCCACCCTTAGCTGCCCTAGCTGATGCTTATCTCAGAGGATTGCTGTGTTATTCACAAAGTCACCTTTTAACTCAATCCTAAAACCATTAAATGGTCAATAAAAAGAAAAAGATGGAGAGCAGATGTTCCTTCCAATGGAGATTTCCAGTGATAAAACAGTGGAGCAGAGATTAAGAGCCAGAAAGAGATAATGTTCCACGTGGCACTTCTTCGTGGAACCAGGAAGAACTCAGGGCGGGGCACGGCAGGCCCCGGGACTGAGCTCACAGACACACCTTGTCTCCCAGGTTAGGATCCAGTGTCCAGTTTACCTGCAATGAGGGCTATGACCTGCAAGGGTCCAAGCGGATCACCTGTATGAAAGTGAGCGACATGTTTGCTGCCTGGAGCGACCACAGGCCAGTCTGCCGAGGTGAGGGTGCCTGGGGAGGGGAGCCCGGCCAGAGACTGGGCCAGCTATGGGGAAGAAAGCCCAGTTCTGCGCATCTGAGACCCAGCTCTTGCCCCAACTGGCTCCCTGTGTTTATTTATAAATTAACATATTTATTTAGCACTTTATTTATCAAGGCCTGCACTAGAGGAAGGGAAAATAAACGTGGTCCTTGCTCACCCGACAGTCCAAAGGGGGAGCCACATATAAAATGGGTTGCCAGATGATAACCGTTGACAAGATACTACAACCACATCTGCTAGGAAGGGCAGCCACCTTGAACCCCTCCTTTATAACACATACATGTCCTGAGCCCATGTATGCCCATGCCAATGCCCTTGTATCTTTGCCCACACTCTGCAATAAACAGACCTGTCGCTCCTGGAAGCTCTTAGCTATGCAGAAGTGACATGGACCACCAAGATCAAAGGCTTCTCTGTGGGATTCCACATCTGAGTGGCTCTGCCACTCACATTCCCAGCTATCTCACAAGCCAAAGCTGGGCTGTGCCCAGATAGACTCGGCTGGCCTATCTCCCAGGCCCAAAATAATTTTAAAATATCAGACCTGACAGTATTTCTGTAGTGGGGCAGGGCCACCAGCTGTTTCTGTGGTAGAGAAGCCCTGCCCTCATTTCCCAGGGCATAAGCAAAGAGAACCCCCAAGCTCTAGGGAGCTAGATGAGCTTTAAAAACCAAAAGGTGCTCTTTTGAGAGCCCCCAGGAAGAGAAGGTATGTTGCCCACCGTAAAGTTACATTCTGGATCCTTCTAATCCAGTAGTTCTCAACCTTCCTAATGCTGCGACCCTTTATACAGTTCCTATGGGTCACAACCCACAGGTTGAGAACTGCTGTTCTATTCTAAGAAAGAGAGTCTCTGCCTAGGCATATGCATCAAGATGAAATTCATGCAGAGTAAGAAGGGTCCGGGAAAAATAACTTAAGATCATTATTCTACTCAGGAAGGGACAAAGTCGGAAGAGGGGCATGAAAACATCTTTCAAATTAGCTTTTGGTTTATTCATCCTCACTCAACTTTAAGTGTGGCCATGATCCACCATGTATAATGTACTTTGCATTCCACTGATTTCAGCTATATTATTTCAGGGATTTTACATAGCTAGTATGTTTGTTTTTAAAATGAAAGAACACGAAAGTATTCTTGTTATAACTCAGCAATTGGGCAAATCACCTATTTCCTTTAAGCCTTTCTCACCTATGAAAATATAGATGATGGTACCCATGTGACTCTTCTTGTGTTTAATGTGAAGATCAAATGGAGTTGTGGATGTGTCAACCATTTGTGAATTGGGAAATGCTAGAAGGAGAAAAAATCAAGTATCTTTGTGCTAGTTGAATAGGAGCTAGATAGGGCAAAGACTTCTGTTTTGTTCACCTGCTAACATATAGTATGTGCTCGATGCCATGTGTTGAATGGATGATTGAATAGTACACCACTCCAACCACAGGGAACCAAGACAGCAGCTGTAGAGAGAGGCATAGAATTACCAAGTGTGAGGACTTCTGCCAATCTGTTGTTTCACAACTCCTTTTGAGAATCCAGACTAATAATGCCTTTAGGCAGTGGTAGGATCTGATCTGTCCCCAAGACCTTTTCACTAGAGAAAGGTTGTTCTTTTAGTATTGATGGTTGTTTATGTGAACATGCCAAGAGTGGGGAAGGGCTGGTGTTTCAGCCGTAAGGAAGCTCAGAGTCAAATAATATGCTCATCTTTTTCTCCAGCGACTTGGCCCCACGGGACTCTGAATTCTCTGCTACATTTTCACTAAGCATCGGGCTAAGTTTCTTTTCACATTGTCATTTCATTCCATCCTGTGCTGCTGTGAAACACGGCAGAGGATGGTTCGAATCAGCCATCCTCTTGGGATGTCCTTGGGACAGTTTCTTCACCTCTCCGAATCTCCTTTGTTCTTGTTAAAAGGTGGTGACAATAGAATGTGACTTCATGCCATTACTTAGATGACCAGTCGAGGCAGTGCTGCTCTAGAATTGATGCTGGTGCTTCTGCAAGGCTTAGGTGCCTGCTGAGTTTAACTTGCTCGAGCCCTGTCAGTTCGCATATAGCTTCCCTAAGCCCCGGAGCAAACCTCAGCCTCTAGTGAGGCTGCGGGTCCTTTGTCATGCCTGTTTCCTCACCATCTTGTCCAATCCTATTGCAGTCGTACAGTTCGGGAGTCCCATAGACTTTGATCTGGATCCCATTTCTGACACCTATTAGCTTGCTGGCCCTGGGCTGGTGCCTTCAACTTTTTTAGCCATGGGGCCTTCATTTATGAATAGGGAAAACAAAACCTCCTTGCCTAGTGATGGTGAAATTCTAACGAGTCATTTTATAGAAAGTGACCAGTGCTGACAGTGATGGAGAGTGGATTCTTAGTACAGGTTAACTCTCCTGCCTTCAACTCCCTCAAGTAGGCCACGGTGAGGGAGAAAGAGAGACAGCTATCACCAGGGTTCAGACTTGGATGATCTGTGTTGGGCCTCACGGAGGCCAAGAGTGGAGATAGATATTAGATCCAAGTGTCTTTTATTTTGGCAGTTTTTAAGCTTTTTCTTTTAAAATCTTTTGTTCATAATTCATTGCAATTACTATTCTAATTGTGATTTTTTAGGAGCAGTTAGGTGAACCATACCTTAAGATAAGAAGGCTCTTTTAATTCCAAGAAGTTCCACGAAGAAGCAGGTTACCAAACAATCACATTCTAAGACAGGATTGCCACCATACACAATGATGTTACTTTTTCCCTCTAATGAATTCAAAATATGATTTGATTTGAAATATTCATTTTTCCACACAATTAATTCAACTAAAACACAGGGTCTGGCAAATAATAGGTTCTCAATAAATGTTTGAGGACTACCTGAATGAATCAGTGATTGAAATGAATGAACAATGTGGAACTGCACCCTCATTTTGGAATTTGAAATTAGGTATTCACAGGCCTTTCTTTTCTTTCCCTCCCACCAGAAGAAATAAGCTTCATTTGACTCCTCGAAAATTTTGATTATACAAAGGAGATGGAAGGCAACATGAATGATGGTGAAACTAATTCTGTTCAACCCCAGATGTGGGCAGGATGATACACTATAGGGCTTATCAGACTTATTTTTACATAGGGAGCCCAATATATAAAATGAATTTCTACAGTCTCTCAAAAAAATAAAATAAAATAAATGCAAATGGAGCATCTCTCATGAAAGGAGGGTCAGGGGACTTGGATCACCCCCTCCTTCACCAGTCTCAGCCAGCTCGAAGCCCTAGCGCCCTGGGGTCTCTGGGGAGCAGGTTTGTAAACCACTAGAACCGTGAAAAGGACTAAATTAATAACCAGGAGACATGGTTTCTTGTGACCATAGGTTGGTGTTGATGGAGAATGGGGATTAATTACCAGCTCCAGATGAGATTTTTTACAGCTGATGAATCACAAAGTAAATAATTAACGGAATATCTATATATTATTTTTTCTTCATGACTAAATCCACTTTCTCCATCTATCTGTCTCTATCTCTGTACACATACATACACACACAGAATAAAAGCCTTTTGGGTGAATAGAATACAAGGCTTGGGACTCAGTGACGTAAGATAAAGTTTCAACTTTGTGATTAACAAGCCATGTGGCACAGGAGAAAAAAAAATCACTGAAATGTGCGGAACCTTTTTCTTCATCTGTAAAATGGGAAAGAAACAAGGGGAATGTGGCACAAATCAGCTGAATGAAGAGTCATGATAATTACAGGTGTCTTGGAGGCCTTCATTGGATCAGCTTCCTGGGACTGCCCCTTAAACACTACTGCCCAGGTTCTGTTTGCATCTCTTCTCTCTTTTGCTCCTTCCTCTCCCCCTTCCCTTTTATTCTTTCCTTCTATCCATCCTCTCCTGACCTCTCTCCTTTACCACCCAGTCTGGACCTCATGACAACTCACTGATACCTTCAGCTCCCCCCTGCTCTCATAGCTGCTTGGTGAAATGCAGCTATGTCCCTTCCTGTCCTCTCCCTGTCTCTGCTCTTCTCCTCTCTACCTGCTCTCCCTAGATGATGCCTTCTGACTGTCCTAGAACACATGCCCATGGCTGCAGCCCTGGGGGTGTCTTGAGTACCTATGTGATCATAATAAAGCTCCCATTTATTAAATTATTCATACTTGTATAAAGCATTGCACTGGGCATTTTTCATAGTTTCTTTAGGAGGAAAGTGGCAATAACCTTATTTTATGTTTAGCTGAAGTTCAGAGGGGTCAGCTAGCTTGCCCAAGGCCACCAAGCTAATTCGTTGAGCTGAGTTGCAGACCCTGACTCCAAAAGCCAAATCCCACTTCTGCTTGCAAACCGCACCTGGACATCCTTTGGGGTTAATATATTGGATGGAACCATGCAGAACTATTCCCCACTTATTTTAATAAAAGTTTAAACTTCTAGAAAATTTCAATTAATGTGCAAAGTATTGCCATTTACACTTTCCCCAGATTCAAACAGCTACTTTTAAGGAATTAATGGAGGAGAAGGAAGCTGAGGAGAGTCGATCAGAGGTAGGAGAAAAGAGGCAGCACTGAAGCCAAAGAACACGAGTCTCACATGAGAGAAGGGTCAGTAGGGTTGGGTACTCCAGAGAGGCTAGGTCTAGTAATGACTGAAATGCGACCATTAGAGTTATGTGGCTCCACCAAGCATCACATTTAACATGTCTCTGCAAGGAGCTAGCCTAGGAAGACCAGGGAGAGGGCTGAAGCTTCCATTATGATGGCAAACCATGAGTCTGTGGGGCCACCATGGTTCTCCTGGCAGCCCCCAGGCCCCAGAATTAGGAAATAGAAGAGGTGGCTGGTAGGGTTGACCAGATATAGGCATTTCACCAAGCAGATCTGAGAGTATGGGTGGAGCTGAGGGTATCAATGAGTTGTCTTGAGATCCAGTCTGGGTAGTAAAAGAAGAGAGGTCGGGAGGAAAAAGATAGAGGGACAGAATGTGGGAACCAGAGGGCTGGAGGGGACAGCAGGTGCACTGAGACCAAGTCACTCTGCTGGGAGCATAGGCAGTGGGGGAAGAAATGGGGTGATTGGTATTAAGATCTGTGAGTTAGACTTTCTGGGTTCCCAGGACAGCTGGGCACTAGGTGCAACCATGGGCATGGTTAATCTTGGGACAGAGGAGGGCAGGGTGCCAGTTCTCATGAGAAGGGGTTGATCTTCAAAAGAAGGGAGCATCCCTCTGTTGGAACAGGAGAGAAAAAGAAAATCAGCACATACACAGATGGTATTGTACTTTTAGGCAGTGGGACAGGGGATGTGCCTGCCAGATGGATGGCTCTGCTTCCTCCATAAAGAGTGAGGTGAGGTCATCGACTGAGAGGAAGGGGAGGTGAGGGGAAGGGCAAGAGGTTTGAGTGGCAAGATAGGAGGTGTGACAAGGTCTTTGAGCAGAACAGGAGCATGAGCTAGTAAGCTACATGGTAGGGTCACTGGGCAACAGGTAGGATTTTTTGAGGTGGGTAATCATGACTTTATAATGACATCACTCTTCCTACTCATGTGATTTTTTTTTTTCTCCAGCAAAACTCAACCTCATGGGGGTAGGTATGGAGGATGTGGGTGGAGGGGTTCATCCACAATTGATGTCTTCCAGGCAACTGATTAAAGGAAAAAGAAGCAAGGGACTTGGGAGGACTTGCAAGAAAATGTTCATAATGGTGGACCATGGGATCTAAGTTGGGTAAGGACAGAAGACAAGACAGGAGGGGTTGATGGGTAGAGAGAGGATATTGATGTCAACAGAGTAGAGGTGATGGTAGAACAAGATGAGTTCTTCTGGGCTTCTGCAAGCATTTCTGGAAAGAAATACTGGACGGTGGGAGCAAGATTTTTGCTGCAGAGGCTGCAAAGGAGGCAGTGGCTTGGGATGGGGAGATGGGCTTCAGGAAGACAGTAGCAATAACAGGAGGTTCTGAAAGATGTTGCAGTTATGTGCAGAGGTTTGCTTGGTTTGGACAGCTGGGTGGGGAGAAGACAGGCAGTCAGGGGCACCTGCATCTTGAACAGTTTCCTTTTTTGGTGCCAAGTTATTTCAGTGCTGGAACCGGCTGTGGTGCCACCCTGTGGTCCCCTAGACACTGTCCCCATTATATGGTGTAGAGATGTCCAGACCAAATGTAGGAGTGGCTGCAGAGCTCAAGCATGGACGCTCTCTCCTTCAAGCTAGCCAGAGGAACATTTGATGCGGAAAGGCAAATAAAGAAACATAACAATATGTTCAACCATTTATTGAGACGTTTTCTGAGCATCTATAATTTTGCCACCGATCTGGGTTTCTGCGATGAGCTTTCTGTGTGCTGGAGCTGGATGCTCAGAGGAATTCTGTCGGTCTACAGAACCCCTGACCTTGCCCAGACAGCAGAGGAAAAGAGTAGCTATTTCTCCATTCTGAACCTAGTTTAAAATGCTCCGTGCTAACTATCTGCAGGTCGTAATTTTAGTTAAACCCTTCTAAGCCCGTACAGTGGTAAAGGCCTTTTGGCCTGTTCTCTCTCATTACTTTCAGCTTGTATAACAGACTGCAAATACCATCTAATTCTGGGAAACAAGTGTAAGATAAATTGAGTCTGAAACTGAGGGCTTTGGCAGCAAAATCTGACTTTCCAAAGAGGAGTAATAGGAGGGTGCTGGTAAAGATGTGTAAGGCTGCTCTGCAGGGTGAGAGTTCAGAATCCACAGGTCCTCTTTGCAAAGGTGGGATGGAATCAGGGTCTTGTATTTGATTATCTTATGCTAATTCATTTGGTAATGTTGTCTATCTCAGATGTGGTTAGGGGAAAGAATCTATGTTGAGAAACTTTAGGAAAGATAGGGAAAAAAGAGCCTTAGCCGTGGGAGAAATCTCAGGCATAGAAAAACAGAGTGGACATGGCACTGGGAATCTGATATCCTAGGTCCCCAAGGTTGAAGACTGACCCTGTCCCAGGCTGAGCCTTCACGTCCTTCATCTCATATTTAAATCCATCCTCACCATATCTCAGTGACAGAGTATCACTCACCTTTTGTAGATGAAGAAGTAGATCAGAGAGGTTTTCTGACTTATCGAGGTTTAAACAACCTGCAAAGAAATTCAGATCTAAAACCCCAAAGGCTGACATGGCCTCAATCATGCCACACTACCTTAGGCTGACCTGGCCCCCATCATGCCACACTGCCTTAGGCTGACCTGGCCTCATTCATGCCACACTGCCTTAGGCTGACCTGGCCTCAATCATGCCACACTGCCTTAGGGCCCAGATGTGATCAAGAACAATCTGTGGATCTCAGTGTTTCTCAGCAGAGAATTAAAGGAGCAAACAGATACACAAAAGGGAGAGGAGGGAGGTTGAACCAAGCTCAAACTTGGTTTAACTGCCATTGGAGCTCAGCGCCTTCACGTCCAGGATGGGGTGAGTCATCAGTAGGGACTTCCTCATAGGAAGTGTGGAGCTAGCAGAGTAGAGGGAGCAATTCTGATCCCAAACCCCCTTGAAAATAACGCTTTGACAATACCTTCTGTGCTTGGTTGGAACTTTGTTCACCCCTCTTTCTTCCACCTGACATGGCTTTTCAGAGGCAGTTGGCCAGACAATTTTCTCTCCCCACATTCTGCCCGGCCTATGACAGACACTCAGTAAATGTTGGAATAAATGAGTACAGGAACGAATGCATGAAATGAGAAGAGGTTCATTCTGTCCAGGAACTGTGGTCCCTGCTTCCCAAGACCCTTCTAGGAAGGGTATCCTGGGGGAGGTCTAGCACAGCCCTGTCCACATGTGGAGAGGAGTTCTAAGATACTTAGCCCCATCGGAGGAAACCAGATTTGACACCAGCTTCGTATTAACCTAGTTAGGCTTGTTGCATTTGCTCACTATTTCCTTACTTTTAGGCACTTTGCCTACAATTAGGATAAATTGCCATGTGGGCAGCCACGGAATAGGCTTATAGAGCCCTTTATTAAATAGCTGAGCACTAACATTAAAGAAAGAAACGGCTAGAGCTAAAGTCCATGAATTTAAAGAAAGCAGACACCTAGGTACAATGTAGTATCTTAACTGTTATCAATCACCACTTAATCTAATTAGTTTAGGAGCTATTTTAAGGGCTTAATTAGATTACGCTGTGATTGATAACACTTTATATCTACTTGAGTAGAGCACTTCTTCTAATTCACCTTGAATCTATGCTTCCAGTCAAAAGCCTGTTTTAGGCATGAGCTGAGTATGGAGTGGGTTTAGGGAAGTGTTGAAATTACTTTGGGTGCCTGGCACTGGGCTGAGTCAGGGATCTTCACAAAGTTCTTGGGCACAGACATTCTGAGACCTAATGGGGTGGCCTCGACAAAGACATCTTGAGTTCTACTGCAAGAAACCTTGGGGTGTCACACTGAGCAGCATTGAGGGCTGGCAGGACCTGGAATGAGATCAGATTCCCAGTTAAGCTGCTTCAGGTGCAGAGCAGCACTCAGCTGGTCTGGAGGGCAGGCGTGCAAGTAGGTCAACAGAGCAAGACCTGGGTTGCTCAGCAGGCTCATAGGTGCCAGGACCCACCTAGCTTTAGGGGAACACAAATAGTACTAGCCCATACCCTCTTGGTGAAGAAGAGCTGCTTCATCATTGTGGAGCTGTGGCCTGGGTGTGGACAGGGCATGCCAGGGAGGTCCTGATCCTGCCTGGGAAGTTCATTGTTGCCTACAGAGCAGCAGGACAGGGCATCTGGAGCTTGCTCCTGCTCCAGAGCTCCAGGCACTGTCCTTCCCTTTGAGCCTGCAGAGAACTGTGGGGGTTGGGCACAGGAAGTAGAAGGTTATGTCTGGGGTGGGATGTGCAGACTCAGTGTCTTGTGGGATGGGAGTGGAAGGTGGCAAGGGGAGTGGAAGGTGGACATGGGCTAAACTCAGAAGCTTATCTCTCATCTCTTCTCTGCAGCCCGCATGTGTGATGCCCACCTTCGAGGCCCCTCGGGCGTCATCACCTCCCCCAATTTCCCCATTCAATATGACAACAATGCTCACTGTGTATGGATCATCACAGCTCTCAATCCCGCCAAGGTAAGGCTCTTGGGGGCCGGGGGGTGGTGACCTGTGGGCAGGGCCAGGTGGGGGACAGTTGGTTTCAAGCCCAGAACTGTGGGTGATAGACAATTCTCTTAAATTGTTTTTTATTAATATTGATCAGATAGAAAGCATATCTATTAAATATAAGATAGAAAAAACATTAATACAATGAACACCTGTGCAGCCATCTTCCAGCTCAAGAAAAGAAAAATCTGTTAGTGATGTGTGCTTCTCACCAATCCCATTCCTTGCCCTATACCCTCAGAGGTTAATGTCACCTCAATGGTGAGTTTGTTTTCCTTTACACTTAGCACTTAACTGTGTATCCCTAAAAATACATTGTTCAGTATGCCAACATTTGAATGTCATGTAAAGGTAATCATGCTGTGTGTATTTTTAAACAACTTCACTTAAAATTATGTCCCTAAGTTTTATCTATGTTATTGTGTGTAGTTTTGCACCACTATATACACCTTCTCATAAATTTATTTCCTATTAGTTTAATAACCTACTGTCAACTTTATTTTAATTATATCAAAACTATGGATCAGTCTTTCATATTGAGTCTTCCAGTCCATGAATATGGTATATCTATTTACTCTTTAATGGCTTTGAAAACTTCTATAATTTTTTCGGTTACAGATCTTACACATTTCTTAATATAGTCATTCCTAGATCCTAGATATCCTTTATTTCTTGTTGCTATTACAAATCATATCATTTTTTAATTGCATTTTCTACCTGTTTCTTGCTGGAATTTAGAAATGCAGTTGATTTTTATGCTTCGACTTTTACATATAGCCACTATGTTGTGATACTTTATCTGTGAATTATTTGGGTTTTTCTTTGTAGACAGTCATCATCTGCAAAGAACTATGATTTGGTGTCTTCCTTTCCAGCCCTTATACCTTTTCTTACTTACTTTCTTTCTTTCTTTTTTTTTTTTCTTGCCTCATTGTTCTAACTAGAACCTTCAGGATAATATCAAATGATTATTATGATGGTAGGCTCTCTGGTCATTGTTTGATGTTAAATAGAATGTTTTTATTTCTTCATCATTAAGTGTGATGTTTGCTGAAGTTTATTTTTAATTTACACATACTCCTTTTTTGATGGAGAAAGTTCCTTTCCAATAGTTTGCTAAGAGCTTTAATGACAAATACATATTGAATTTTAAAGCATCTTTCTACATCTATTGATAAAATCATTTTTTTTTCCTTTATTCTCTTAGTGTAGTGACATTGGTTGACATTTCTAGTGTTAAATGAAACTTTCATTCCTAGATAAACCTAATTTGGTCATTTTTATACATGCCTATATTTGATTAGCTAACGTTTTGTTTAATAATTGGCTTCTATTTTGTTAAAAGATTGGCTTATTACTTTTTCATATTTCCATTGCCGCATTTTTGTATCAAGATATTGCTAGTAGCCTCATGAAATGATTTGAAGAGTGCTTCCTCTTTTTCTATCCTTTAGGGTTATTGGTAGAAGATTGGAGTAATTTTTTTGCCTTGAAAGTTTGGTAGAATTTTTCAGTGAAACTATCTGGGCATGATGTGGCCACCAGATTTAAGACTTTAGACTATAGATTTAATACCTGTAATGACTAAGGGATTAGCTAGGTCATATGTTTTTTTTCTTGGGTATATTTTAATATTAAATCATCAAATTTATTAGACACAAAATTGTGTAGATCATCTTTTGTTTATATTTATGATCTCTAGTGTTGTTTCTATTGCCTTTTGAATTTCTAAAAGGTATCATTTTTTAATTAGTATTTCCAGAAGTTGTTTTTTTTTTAGTTTTTTCAAAGAATCAATTCTGAATATTTTCTAATTTCCATGATAGTTTCATCTTTCAACCTTGAGCCATTTAAAAATATTTCTTAATTCCCATTAGTATCTGTCTACTAAGGGTCCTAGTACAAGATTCTAACTCTTATAGTCAGAGAATATTAGTCTGTATTTGATATTTGTGCTTTGGGGAATATAAGTTATTATTTTTTGCATATATTCTGCGTGGTCCTGAAAATTAAACTGTACATTTTTTAATTTTTGTGTTCTAACATGTCCATTATGTTGACCTTGTTAATTATGTCTATATCTTTTATATCTTCATAGATTTTTTTGTCTTCTTGATCCATCAGCCACTATTATGGTGGGTTTGTCTATCATTCTTTGAAGTTTGGTCAATTTTTGCTTTATATTTTTTGAGAATGCATTATTAGACCACACAAGTTTAGAATCATATATCTTCCCAGTGAATTGAACTGTTTCAAAAATAATTAGGTAGTGACTCTCTTTATCTGTAGTAATTTTTTGACCTTAAAAGTTTTTTCCCCTAGCTATTACATCAGCTTTCTTTTGGTCTTTGTCCAATAAATCATCTCTGTTCTCTTACTATCAACCTTTCTCTTTCTTTGTGCTTTTGATGTGCTTTGTGTATAGCTGTGTTTTTAAAACTACAGGCTGATTATATTTTAACTAAAGAATGTAGACCATTTAAATTATAGAATCATTTATTTCTTTTAGGGTTACCCTAAATACTCCAGAAATTAATATGCATATTTAATAAAGTCTAACATTAGATAATTTTGTGTTTCTTCTGAAAATTCAGGGATCTTAGAACACTATAACTTTGGTTATCCCTTCCCAATTCATACTCCATGATGTATGCAATTTTCGTATTTTCTTAGCTTTTCTTACAAGTCATTATTGTTATTGTTAAAATAAAGCCAACGTCCATTTATATTTATTCATATACCTACCATTTGTTGACCTCTCCTTCTTGTGTGTCAATCCTCCCTGGAATTTCTGTCTAAAATACATGCTTTAAAATTTATATTCCTGTTGATGACAAATTTTCTTAGGTTTTATTTGTCTTAAAATATTTACTTCTCTCTTTTTACTGAAGGAACATTAGTACTCCCTGGACATTTGACTCACAGTTGATAGTTGTATTCTGTCTGTATATTGAGATATTGTTCCAATGTCATCTACCTTCCATTGTTGCTGTTAGTTCATGTCATTCCTTTGAATATTTCTGCCTGCTTTTATGGTATTTTCCTTGTCTTTAGTGTTGTACAGTTGCACTTTTATTTGTCTAGGTGTGAATATTTTTGTATTCATTCTGCTTGAATTAATTAATTGTCTTGTATCTGTGGATTGTGTCTTTCATCAGCTTGGGGAAATGTTTAGCCATTATCTTTTCATCTGTTGCCTCTCCTTTACTCTCTTCTCTCCTCCTGAAGGTCTGACAAGATGTGTTAATCTTTCTCATTTTATCTTCTGTGTTTTTTAACCTCTCTCATATATTCCCTTTCTCACTATCTTCACTAATTCTCTGTTCAGCTGTATTCTAACCTGTTAAGTTCATTTACTAATGATATTATTTCAATTCCAAATATAATTTTTATTTTGTGAAGTCTTATTTGGTTCTTTTTCAAATGTTCATTTTGTAGTTGCTTGCTCCTTACTCATATGTTTAAATCCTTCTTTAATTTTTAAAAATTTATTACAAATATTTTATATTCTGCATCAATTAGTGTCAGTATCTGAAGTCTTAAAGTTTGATTCTATTCTCTGTTATTTCTCACCTCTTGCTCCCAGAACTATGTTTCCTTCTTTGTTTGGTAATTTTTGAATGAGTGGTTAAAAGGATAAATTTTGTCTCTGTGAATTCTTAGAGATCTGAATGGAAGGTGATTTTTTCCAGAAAAAGTTTGTGTTGGCTTCTAAGACCATTAGTAGACAGAAACTTATTCACACTTAATTCTCATTGTGAAGACTTCAAATTACCCAAGTAATGTGAAGGCTTTAAACACATGTGAAGACATATGGTTATAGATTCTCAGAGGAAGTTTTCTGTTTTTTCTTTACTGATTGTCAGTGTCAAGGTTTGAGATGAGCAATTAGTTTCCAGATCCACCCAGAGGTTTGTAGAGGCAGATGAGAAGGAAGACAGGCTTATTTCTAGTTCACCCTCACTATAGGTACAGCTTTAACTATCGCAGCTCTATGCAGGGGTGTCATATTAGAGTCCTCACCTTGGTAGGCTCTGACTTTTGTCTCCTGATCCTTCTTCCTTCATGAGTCACTGAAAACCAAAGCTTACTTCACCAATTTTTTTTTTTACTATTATTATTTTTTAGAGACAGGATCTCACTTTGTCACCTAGGCTAGAAAACAATAATATAATCAGAGCTCACGGTAATCTTGAACCCCTAGGCTCAAGCAATCCTCCTGCCTCAGAGTCCTAAGTAGCTAGCACTACAGATATGTGTCACCACACCCAGCTAATCTTTTATTTTTTGTAAAGACAGGGTTTTACTATGTTGCCTAGGCTGATCTCAAACTCATGGCCTCAAGCAATCCTCCTACCTCTGCCTGGAAAAGTGCTAAGATTATAAGTGTGAGTCACTACACCCAGCCCACTTGACCACATTTTTAAAATACACTCAAGGCCAAAACCAAATTCATGTTCCAAGTTGCATTTTGGGTTTCTACAGTCATGGTGTTGTGGGCTCTGAGCATTCCTGATTACGTTAGTCTATTCTACTTGGACTGCTGTAACAAAATGCTATAAGCAAGGGAGCATAGACAACAAACACATATTTTCTCATTATTCTAGAGGACTGAAGTCTATAATCAAAGTGCTGGCAAATTCATTTTCTGGAAAGGGCTTGCTTTCTGGTTTATAGATAGCCACCTTCTCCCTGTGTCCTCACATGGCTTTTCCTCTGTACATATCGATGTTGGTACCCTTCTTATAAGGACACCAATCCCACTGTATTAGGGTTCCATCCTTATGACCATGTTTAACCTTAATTACTTTCCTAGAAGCCCCATCTCCAAATATAGTCACATTGGGGATTCAACATGAATTTGATGCAGGGTGGGGAATGGGGATATTCAGTCTGTAACACTTAACTACCTTGTTAAAAGCTTTTCTTTCCTTTTAAATTTTTATCTAACACTTTAAAATTGTTTGGACCTGGTGCCTGAGGCCACAAGTTGCTGGGAACACTGGAATCAGATTCCAGTTTTGTTAACTGCACAACAGTTAACAAAAGTGTATTCACATCTTATTAAGCCATTTCATGGTGATGCTTATCAGTGGGAAAGGATGCTTCAGCTACATGAGGTGAGGATGGAGGCTAGATCAGAAGGACATACTACCATGAGGTTATATTAATTTGTTGACTCGAGGGCTCTTTCCTGGGCATTGTTGAGGATGTTTATCTCCATTTTATTTTGAATTTGAAGGAGAAGTGTAGGGGGAGGTCTAGGTGAGGCCTGAGAATTTTCTAAGAAACAATCAGATTAACCCACAGAAGGCCCTGGTTTGGGCTAGTGTGTGGAGGTCAGTGGAAACATGTGGTCACTCTTCCATCACAAGTAGACCCCAAGAGGTCATGCCAGCCTGGGTTTCTGAAGACAGCCCAGCTGAAGAGCACCCCATTAGCACATGCAGAAGAGCATTCCTAGCATCACTGTTCATCCTTGCCTGGGCTCCAGGTAGTGCTGAGGGAGCCCAGAACAGCTGAAGAGAGGAGCCCCAACCTGAAGCCAAGTACAGGAAGAGTCAGAGAGCAGACAGTACAACAAGAAGGGTTTAAGTGTGGAAACCCAAAGTGTAAGACTAAGGACTAGAAGCTGTCTTCTGGCAAACAACAGGGGAAATGGATTCTGTGTTCCTACCCCTATTCATGGAACTGGTCCATAGGTAAGACACAGGTATATCCAAGGACCACCTGTCTACTCACCTTCAGAAAAAAGGCACAGTCTCTCTAAGCTCGCAGTATGTTTTATGAGATGAGCGTTCATTCATTCATTCCTTGACTTAGATTCGACTTCCTCCCTTGAGGAATGTGCACATAGGAATGAAGACAGGCATATGAATAAGAGGCTGGAGCATTCATAGATAAGTGCTGATGGATGTGTGTTCAGAGTGCTATGGGAAAACCCAGAAAGGAGCTGCCAACTGGGAGATCAGGGAAAGTCTTTACAAAGGAGGTGACATTTGAGCAAGTTCTTAAAGGATGGATAAGCTTGTAAGTATCTCAGAGTGGACACGAGTGCAAAGGCACTGAGGTTTGAAACAGCCTCTTAGAACGGAAAATAATTTGACATGCCTGGATCCCGTGCCACACACTAACCTGGAGCTCTCTATATAAATAATTTTATTTCTTTCTCTTAATAGGACAATGAATTATGTTTCAACAGACCCATTTGGTGGATAAATAAACTGAATTATGTATGGGTTGGATACTCTGGACCAATCTAGATTCAAGACAGAGATTTGGGTGTTATCTCATGGGTGCACGGGTGAAAACAGAGGCCTTAGGAATGGGCACTATTTCTTAGAAAGGGTGAAGAGAATCAGTAGATTCAGAATGGACCTAATAACAGCATCCCTGTAGGTGAAAGTGCAAGATCCAGGGGGAAGAGCAGTGTGAAAGGCAGGAGGAGAGCAATGATGCAAAAGCATGGATGTTTCTGATCGTGGCAATGATGAAAAAAGTCTTGCTGGAAACGGACTGAAAAGAGACAGCTGGCTTTGGCTTTGGAAGACCTTTCAGTAGGGCTCTGGCACCAACAACAGACAGCACTGGGAAGGGAGAGAATGGATGGGAGCTTAGGGTCTGGAGGCCTGGAGTGTAAACGGTTTCATGGTGGAGTAAAGGAGGGAGGGAGGCAGAAGAAGCAAGAGAGAGAGGTAGGACAGAGAGGGAGGGAGGACAGAGAGGAAGGGAGGCCAGAGCGGGAGGGAGGACGGAGTGGGAGGGAGGACGGCGCGGCAGGGAGGAACGCCAGGCAGGGTGGCCGTAGT